>CM070562.1:97637806-97800183 GCA_036346405.1 Phyllostachys edulis | reverse complement strand
AGTGTTGATCTTGGAATGTGGTTGTGTGCCATGAATCCATTAGTACCGGGTTTCTTCATGCTTTCACGGGTAATATACTTGAGATTCACGAAACTATGATAAATAGCATCAATTCATGCTCCATTTCTCGATTCATCTGAGATACCTCTGATTTATTCCACTCCTTTTGTGCAGTTTTCTTATTCCATTTATTCCATTGAATGTCGGTATGCAATTTGATTCCATTGCTTCCATTGCCTCCAGCGAAATCGCACACCTTTGCCATGATTTCTAGTCGGACATTTGAAGTATCGAAAATCGCTTTTACACTTCAATGATTCCATTGCTCATTCATGATGAGAAGTGTTGTCAAGGGCACAACAACAACAAAATCTGTGTTTCCAATTGATTTTTTTTTGCTAAGGATGCTGCTTTGAAATTTGTTCAAGTGCAATGGATGCTGTGATATTAGGCGACAAAGCTGTTGTTTCTGTAATTTTGTTCAAGTGCAATGGATGCAACAGTATCATACTTTCTGTCTTGCCAACTCCACTCTTCAGTGCATTTTCAATCAGAAAAAGCAAGAAAAAATTGCAAGATTTAGTAATTGTGCAAAAGAGAACAACACAAAGGGATACACATGTTGATGCAAAGCAATGACATTTATAGATGAAGTGAATCAATCCATAACTAGATAGCGGCGAGAACACAAAATATTTCAAGTTTCCGCTATCCTAGATCACGAAAATCTTCCACCAAAGTAGATAAAGGTGAGACCATTCTTTAATCGACCAAGGTAATGTTCCATAAATCAAATAGGTGGTACTAATCAAAATTTTCCTCTTAGAACTCATCAATCATGAAAAACAGATTTCCCAGTGTGCTCCTTTGGTCAACAAAATAAAAGGAAATTTGGCATTGAAACAAGTAAAAAACATAAATTCGAAGTGTGCATATCGACATCCTACCAAATTAGCAAATCAAAACATGCACTAAAATTGTCCATCTCACTTTAAACATCATTAGGACATCATTCAACCATTTCGGTGCGACATTCAAATATCATTCAAACATCATTGACCCACCTGCACGATATTGTGCTCAGTGTATGCAAACACTCAATTGTCCATCTCCACCCAAAACACCTCATTTCACCTTTCACCTAATTTGACATACATCCACATTGAATATAAATGAGAAATAACAACATGCTCATTTTTTGACAGAAAGGTAGTGGATTGCCATTTATATTAATCAGATCAGGATGTAAATATCTATTTGCAACCAAGCAAGCTACAACCAATTAGTCCATGCAATCTATACACAAAATCACACAATTAAAAAAACAAACATTCACGAATCCTTGACTTCTCCTAATGCTTGTCTACTCCGCACCCATGCAATCCATACTGAAATTGTGGCACCACGCCTTATCTGATGAGGATGCGGTGGAGTCGCCAGTAGCACACAGGAGAAAGCGAGAGGCGGTGACATCCACCCAGATCCCTAACCCTAGCAGGTGGCCAGGTATGAGGACTCGGCGGGGTGGGGAAGGACCTCGGCGCATGGGGCGCATGAGGAGGCCAAGTCAGCGAGGCGGGCGGAGAAAGCCCGCGTGGAAGCGAGGGCGGTGCACACATGGGGTGGCGCGAGGTAGGGACTAGGGGGATAGCGAGGGGCGTCGCCGGCGAGGAGGCCTTGCAGCCAGGCGGTGGCTGTGGCGGGGGCGTCGTTGAGTAGGGGCTAGGTGCGACGAGGTCGGCGTGAAGCAAGCGGCGGCGCCACGGGCGTGTGAGAACCTAACAAGAGGAAGAGAATGGCTTGTGGGCGCTCTGGTGGAGGAGGTGAGCGCAGGGCGGGGGGCAAAATGCAAAAGCGCCAACACGTAAGTGGGAAGGGTTCCACCGTGTAGATCTAACACACCAATTTTGGATCCAACGGTCAAGATGCACTATGTGCATATGTTCATAAAAGGGAAAATTGGCTACAGGGCATTGCAAATTCGCCTTCTTTGCCAGCGGACATCCCAAAAACGTCTTTGCGGCCGGAAGACGAAAAACATGTAATTTTCTTTGTAAGACATCGAGCCAATTATTATATCATTTCGGGCCTAAGGGAGAGAAATTTTTGTAAAATATCCTCAATGCCCTCAATGTGCAATGCTTAGCTTGGTTCAGCAAGCTAACTAATTGCATAACACTAATTGTCCTCATTTCTTCTCTCGGGCAAACCGCAAGCATCAAGCTCGGGCATGGCCGCCCGGCGGCGAGGATCATCGGCGTCGTGAGGTGAAAAATGGAACCGCGAGAGGCGGTCAAAGGAGTAGTGGCGTCGCGGAGTTGGGCGGCACCGAGGCGCTAGGTGGTGGTGTGTGGCGGCCGTAGTGGGAGGAAGATGGGGTGGCGGCGAAGTGGGAGAAAAGAGGGCTAAGCGCGCATGAGCTCCGGCGAGGTGGTAGGAGCTTATCCACAGCGGTTGGTGAGGGAAGAGGAGGACCCAGTGGGCAGCGATGGAACCCGCCCGTGGCGATGGGTCACCGTGGGGGGTGGTGCTACTGAGGAGGAGAGCTCGAATGGATGGCGGGGAAGGTTAGGGGAGGTGTGGAGGTGCTCCCCGGTTTTAATGGGGTTGGGGCTCACGGATAGAGCGCAGGGCGTCGGTGGCGAGGCTCGGCGGGGATGGGAAGACAGGGCGGCCGCACTCGAGTGGTTAAATCCGAAATTGCTTGAGGCGTTTATTGCGGTGGTCTTGTGGTGTGGCGTGGCGCTTGTATGAGAGAGGTCACAGCGGCGTGGGCGTGGAAGCGGTGGGGTGGCGCTCAATGGCGGCGGCGTCTTGGCAGCAGGCTCGGGCGCTTGCTCTCGATGGAAGAGAGAGGGAGTAAGAAGACGGCCAAGAAGGGGGCTCGGTGGCTGCGGCCAACCGGGGAGGAGCACAATGGCGCGGGCCGGGCAGTAGCACCTTGGCCGAGTAGAGGGCTGCCTTCTTATGGCGATGGAGTGGCGCCGTGTGGCAGAGAGAGAGAGAGAGAGAGAGAGAGAGAGAGAGAGTGAGTGAAGTGAAGAGAAGAGAAGAGGAAGGGTAAAAGAGACATTTCACATGCTTTCTCTCACCTCTTTCACTCAAAAATAATACAATAATCGTCTTAGTGTCTAACAGCAAAATTACATGTTTTTACAATGTCTTTTGGCTGCAGCACGTTTTTGGAATGTCCGTTGGCAAAGGAGGCGAATTTGCAGTGCCTTGTAGCCAATTTTCCCTTCATAAAACATGGCTTGTGCACCTGATATGTCGCCCATGTTGATGGGGGCCATTGCAAGTGGCTACCTAATATGGAGGAATTTTTTTTTAATAATCTATTTTTTATTTAGAATTACAGAATAATACTACTTTATTTTTTTTGACGAAATAATCATCGATCATTTGTACCATTGGGTGACTTGGCTCAATAAGCCCTAGCGGTTGGCGACAATTGTCCAAGTCGCTCAACTATTAAGCTACTAGACGCTTGGGATCCTAGTCACCCAACCGTTCGGCGACTTATACTATTATCGCTCAACCGTTGGACGACATAGTCTTGTCGTCCAACCGTTTGGCGACAAGCTAGCTTATATGGCCGCGCGAGTGCCCCTAGCATTTCTCCATTGTCGCATAGAGGGAGGAGGTGCGAGGAGAGGGAAGGGAAAGATAAGAGTGGGAGAGAAAGAGGAGAGGGAGAGGAGAGGGGAAGAGGATTTTTCGCATCGGTCTTGGGTGAGTTTTGCATTATTTTGTAGATTCACTTTTGAAACCATGGTAGGTTAGCAACCCACATCATGTGTAGGGACATATTGTTAGCGCATGAAATAGTTGTAGGTTAGCTTGAAATATTTAGATCGTGAATCTTAGATGAGTTCAAATTTGTGTTGGGGGAGCAGTAGTGATGGTAAAGATTAGGCAATTAAGTAATTATCGATTGAACACATGTTAGCGTTGGGTAAACCAGGTATTATCAATATTGTATTCACGTGACACCTAATGTTTATCTGTATTTAGTTGCACTTTTTTCTGCATAAACTAACTACTGTAGTATTTTAGTTGTGAAAACAACTTAATTTTATGGAGTGTTGTTGATAACAATTGCTAACATTGGTAAATAAGTTAATATGTGTGAACATGTCGTTAAAACGTGTAGTCATTCCATTATTTTTAGTTGGTACACCACACAGCTTGCATGACAGTTAACGTACCCTACCACTCGAATATGCTGTTTATGCTGGAGTGCCACTAAATTTTACGAATTTTGGGAGGTATGCTATTAATAATTTAACCAGTAATTGTGTCGTAATTACTAACTTCAAATTGATTTGCAGGTATGGCTCGCGACCTTGGTGGTTCGGATTGGCGTTTCGGCCTGTTGGACCGGCTCGTCGACGTACATCATCGCGCTAGTTGTCGTGCCCGCATCTTGAGGAGAACAGCGGCGAACAGGGATGGTCCATCTGTGACACACTAGAGCTTGGAGACTATACCCACGCTGGATATCTGAGTTTGTCTCCAAACTGTGTCATTTCTTTATGTCATATGTCTACTATGTATTTACTTCTTCGTGCTTTGCTGGCTGAGCGCTGTCGGCCTTCTACCTCTCGCGTGGATGGTGGAGGCCACCGACAAGGACAGCGCTCTGGTCGAGGATGATGGGGAGGTCCATGCCAGCCCGGAGCAGTCACGGCGGTTCTCGTTCGACCGGTCACTGCTGACAACTCTGGTGAACCGTTGGTGGCCCAAGACACACCTTCCACCTCCCATTCGGGGAGATGGCCCCCATTCTCCAGGACATCGCGCTGCTGCCGATCTGCCCTATCGCGGAACCTTGCCTCCCATTGACGCGCCTTGCCCAGCACGACGCATACGCTAGGTAGGTTTGAGGGTTCTTGGCCGAGGCCGGCACCCTTCTTCGTATTCCCTACTCAACAGCAGCATGGGCGGCCCCTGCGGTGGCTTTCATAGTTCGAGTGCGTATGTTATCTATTTTTCATATTAAGCAATGCATTATCCTTCCTATATGACGGGCTTACTAATTATTCATTTGTGCATAGGTTGAACGGATGGCCGTGGAGCCCACTGACAACGAGGTGTCGCGGCACCTCGAGGCATTCTTGTTGTGGCTCTTGGCTGAATGCTGTTACCAACAGCCCACGGTGACTCGTCGGCGTCCACCTCTGAGAATGCGTGAGGCCATCACCGACGGGGAGGAGGTGTAGATCAGTTGGGGATCTGTCGTACTTGCCGCGACATACCGCGGCATGTGCTAGACGTGCTGTCGGACGAGGCCAGCCTCTATCCTCACAGGCTACCCCCTCCTGCTGCAGCTGTGGTCATTTGAGCACTTCTCCCTTGGACGGCCTAGGCTACTGGACTCCAGTCCATACCGTGCGAACATGTACCATGGCGGCGCGGTGGACCGACTGACCGTAGGGTCCCTTTGGTGCCATAGACGGGTACGTACTCTCGTTTATCTTTACTTCAGTTGTATTACGGGTCATCCCTTATAACTAATGTCCCGGCTCACAGACACAGTTTGCACACGTGTAGGTCACACATGTGTACGAGCATTTCGTTGAGCAGCTCGACCACCTCACCGCTGACGACGTCCGTTGGGAGCCGTACTCTGATCAGGAGATGGAGGACCATGCTCCCACGGGGCTGTCCTCACTGTCTTTGGGCGACAACACATCTTGGGCGATCTGAAGAAGCTTGTCTTGGCATGTTAAATCGAGGACTTCGTGGTGCCGCGTCATGCGTAATTCGGCCTCCACCGGGTTGTTCCTGTTCCAGTTGGGATGCGGGTGCCCAACTCGACCCATACGTGAGTTAGACACAACACATGTTTGTATATTTTTTCGGTTATTACTACGATGACTTCTAATTGCGGTGGTACATTTCGCAGGTATAGTAGGAGGGGTGGTTGTAGGACAAACTGGGCAGCGAAGATGGAGTCGTGGGCAGTGCGATGGTAAACGCCCTCGGGATCGTGTGTGCGAGAGGGCTCCCATCTGACCCAGCGTGTCTGACAGTACCTACACCGCGCTCCGTAGACATGTGCTAGGCTGGTGCATGTCGTCGACCTTCCTCCACTCGCGTACTAGCACCGATCGACACGTACGCTATACACTTCGCGTGGAACGTGCACCTCGCGGTACGTACTCTCATGGTTTAACATGTTTGAGTAAGGTCACGTCAATTACAAGTTTGACGCTTTTGTGTACTCCTTGCAGACGGACATCAATGTCGTGATGGCGAGGGAGTCCTGGTCGATCCTGGATAGGCTCGCCCACAGTGCGGAGGTGATGCGGGACAAGATGGCGTAGTTTGCTTGTTGGGTCTACAGTGGGGCAAGGCGTGCAGTGACCCTGACGTCGTGCAAGACGGTTCTGGAGGTGGCCACATCGGCGCGATCTGTTGAGGCCGACATGTCCCAGCTTGATCAAGAGAGGCTCGGGAGGTCGATGGACACGTGCCCGCCTTCCGCCTAAGCGGTGGAGGTCGACCCACACGCGTGGCTACCCACCCCTGCCTCCGTCGGGACAGGCCGAAGTGTCCAGGTGGGCACGTGTGTACGCACCGCCACCGCCACCACCACTGTCGTCGTTCCTGGACACCTACCCGACAGCGTCAGGGCAATATCCTTTCTTCCCCGACCTGTATGGACAATACGGTGGGTATGACCCTCTGTCGCGCGCCATAGCCCACGACGAAGGTACATTTCCTCTCTTCAGGTTTGTGATCATCGATATATTCTAGGGATTAACATTATTTGTCCTGCAGGTTTCGCGCTCTGGGGGGAGTTGAGCTCTCCCCGCATGATGACACCCACGAGGCCGTGGACGCCTTGTTTGTGGATTACCTCGGGGAGATCAGGGGAGCAGCTAAGCCTGTACCCATCGAGGTTCTTTCCGGGTCGCAGATCAGTGGGCCCCCAGTGGGCATGCAGGCACAGGTGGAGTCAACTCCCGAGGCCTTGGGAGCATGGGTCAACAGGGCTCCTGAGCGGCTTTCCCTGTCTGGGCCCTGGCCCCGGCACCCCGTGCTTCAGAAACCCAAGTGGGGCCATACTGGTGGGCGCGGATCGGGTGTGAGATGTGGCGACGATGGAGGAGGTGCTGCGGGTGGTGTAGGGGTGGCCAGTAGGGGGTCATCGTTGTGCTCTGTATACTTGTATTATGTGTTTATATATTCTAGTTCATAGTTACTATGACATAGTTGTCTATGCATTCCTCTTGCATTGTACTATGACTTATGGTATTGCTTCTTGATCGTTCGTGCCTAGTCGTTGAACCGTTGGGCGACTTGGCGACAAGTAGATCAACGGTTTAACGACTAGTCAGCGTGTCGCTAAACCATTAGGCGATTACTGTGCCAAGTAGATCAACGGTTGACGACTAGATTAACGTGTTGCTCAACCGTTGGCTCACTACTTTGTCGCCAAGTCGTTCAATGGTTGAAGCGACTAGACTGATTGTATAGAAATCGAGACCGATCCGTGGCGGTTTCTTCGCCATTTCTCTCGGCGAACAACGAGAGCGGTCGGGGAGAGGACAAAGGGAGGAATAGAAGGATAGGGGTAGTAAAGAGGGGGATAAGGTAGGGAGAGGGAGAAGCATAGGAGCTCAGGAGAGGGAGAAGCGGAGGAGCTCAAGAGGGGAGAGAAGGGGAGGAGAGGAGCTCGGGAGAGGGGGATAAGGGAGGAGAGGAGCTCGGGACGTGAAAGAGAAAGATGAAGGAAGTTTGTTGATAAGAAGAGAAGGTCTCCACGTGAAGGTAATAGTCTTGTTTGTTCCTGTTCTCAACCGAATGTTGGCGACGTGTAGCTACTTATTGGTTTAGCACATATTTGGTGAATGTATATTGAGAAATCGCTGGTTACAATGTTTGAAATATTTGTAGTGATAAATCAGTCATGTCGGAGCCCACAAGACTGAAAGTGCATTACGGTGTTGGTACGGTTCGTGAAGGTCCATACGGTGTTGACCTAAGTGGTTTCCAGCAAGTTAGTATGGTACATCCGGACGTGGAGAATGCCCAAATCGGAGATGTCCTACGCTAGCTCACCGGAAACTTCTCCTTGGACCCCGAGGTGTGCAGTGTCGTCGTACATGGGCATGGGAATCGGTCTACCACGCATATTTGGTGGGGGTTGACCAGACTAATGTGCACAGTTGCATGGAAGGATTTACGGAAGGTCGCCAATACCGTGGTCTCACAGTATGTGCTATTCGTGCAAGCATATCAGGAGTCATCGAGGCCTTGCCGACGGCTATCGTCGGATTGGTAGGGCGACTTAGGCGCGACCGTGGTTCATGAAGAAGATGCGGTGGTTGATGTTGCCGAGGCAGAAGAGGATGAGTTGATCGATGTTGCGGAGGTAGAAGAGGACGCAGTGACCCATGTTGCCGAGGCAGAAGAGGAATATCGTGCACCGCATGCTCAGCCCAGTGCACAGGCGGTTGCAGGGGAGCATGTCGACCTTATAGTCCGTCAGATGGAGATCGATAACTTGACAGCTCGGGAGGAGGAGGAAGCTTTAGAAGATGGTGGTGATGACTCTTCTGAGGAGGATGAAGGTTCCATCCCGTAGGAATAGAATAGGGTAGACGTTGAGGGTCTTGTTGTGCACGACGAGCACGAATCACCGTAGGAGTACCATGGTACAAAGGTTTGGCTTTATGCAATACCCCGATGAGCTGTTCCCTTGGCCAGACATAAGGAACAGATGGTGCATTCGCCATCCGGAGGCCAACTTCTTCAAGCAGTTCAGGCAACAACCGTTGTTGAAGCTGTTCAAGAGGCTTGTTATCGCGAAACCCGGCCGTAAATTTGATGCGTTGTGGGAGATGTTGGAGGAGCACACTAGGAAGCATGTCGTCGAGAGGACAAGCATCCGCTCATTCTGGGGTGGCGCAACCCGGACGTCTCACACCATTGCGGGAGCTCGACCCTCCCCATTTGACGTGGAGGACCTTGAGGGACATCGGGTGCTTCTCCCATTGGATTGAGGCCAAGCCATTAGAGAAGTGGTCCTTGCTGCACGACACGGACGGTGCAAGGTACGACATAATGACCACTAACCTTACCGAGGTGTACAGCTGGGTTATTAGGGGCATCCGTTCTCAGCCCCTCGTTGCCATCGTGCAAGGCGTTTTGCACGGTACAATCGGATATTTCAGGGAAATGCATGTAAATACGACACTTCATGCAGCCAACCCACATACACCGTACTGCTCGAGACTTACATTGTACATGTAGTCCAAGACCGAGAAGGGTCAGTCGCACACGGTCTTCGTGATGGGCAATATGGAGCATCATTTCGACGTGGTCTTTCGAGACAGAGCCGGATTTGGGATGACTCGGTCTCTTGTTACCCATAAGGTATGCCTTGGAAACCATGTGAATGAACCAAGCTGTACATGCAACAAGCCAAAACTCCTTCACAAGCCATGCTCTCATGTCCTCGCCATGTGCGGGACCATCCACATGGACCCATCAAACTTCATATCGGAGTACTTCATGAAGGAGAGGGCGCAACAGGTGTGGTGCGGTGAGCTAAGAGGCTTCAGGGTTGTGGGCAACTTTGCCACATTGGATATTGCACAGAGGACTTGGATTCTGGATCTTGACCTGTTGAAGGAGGGAAGGGCCGTCGGCAGAGTTGACACATTAGGAACGATATGGACGAAGGGGAAGCTGGAGCGGCGGGTAGATGTTGCGGCCACTGCCGCTAGGAAGGCCACACTGCGAGAACTTGCAAGACGCTTGCCGACACTTAGGAACACCGGCGTGAAGTGCAGCACCGCTCCTTGTTGGGTGCGTAGTGGTACTAAGATTAGAACTGCTAGCATGTTGTAACTTATACTTCCGTAAGTACCTTGCTTGTTGTAAGTTCTGTGAAACTAATTGTATCATAATTGCAAATTTTAACTTTATTTGAAGTGCCAATCTCTTGTCGTAATTGCAATGCATGATGTGACCTCGCTCGGCAGCGCACCACATGACCTCGCACTGTAAAGTAGGACATGGCCACTCTCTACAAAGCAGGACGTGACCACTCTCTGCAGCGGATGTGACTGACAGTCGACTTTTCAAGACAGCGTGACCGACGAGGCCGCTTCCTTGATGACATGACCCATGATGCATCCCGTAGAGCGTGGCCGCAACGCCACATGATTCCTCCTCGGGTCTGCTTCTCGTGCCTCATTACCCAACGAGTCAGTTTTGCGCAGCAACGTGATCTAACGAGTCAACTTTGTGCAACGACGTGACCCAACAAGTCTCCTCGGAGCCGCTGCCTTGTGGACACAAATTTTCTTCAAATGAATTTTAATTGGTGGCGTGGCGATCTTGGCTCGACATATAAGTACTACTCCTTCCACACTGGGTTCTCTTGCATTCATACTTCAACACAATCTCACTCAGATGGAGAAGCACTTGGAGGAGATCCGTAAACTACAAAGAGAGTATCGGCCAAGAGGAACAAAGGAGGCGTGCCAGAGGCCACCTCCCCACACCGACGCCGCCACCCATAGCACAACCCCTACCACAATATCCCAGCCGAGCATTAGCATAACACCCGCTTGGGGAGACGCCCCTATGTTGGTGCAGGGACATATGCAAGTTCTTCAACTCCAAGCACCAGCTTAGCCTGGACATGCGTTACTAGGGTTGCGCGAACTACTCCTGCGACTATCCCGACCGCCGTTGTGACACGAGCCGTATCGGCATTGGTAACGACAGTTCTGATATGTTCCTTACCATTTCTCTTTCAAAATACACACTAACAACCTCTCTCGTCTACGTAGTCTCCGGATCCGCTATGTGGCTACATAAGTGGATCGACCTGAGATCCACCCACACGACTAGTGGACTCTCATTGCGAGAAGTAGGATGCCAACAGGACCGCGAGAGGAGGAGGAGGCCGCCAAGAAACTGTGAGCGTGTCTGGCGGAAGACGCATGCCCATCTCAAGACGTGTAGACGCAAGGAGCGCGAGGCTTGCGAAAGGGAGTGCGAGAAAAAGAGGGAAATGGCGGATCTTGACCAAAGGCGACGGCGAGGAGTACAACGCCGAGCTCGTAAGGAAGGGCAAATGACCTCGATCCACGCAGTAGTCCGACCCCTTTCGTCCATATATCCCATGTATTTCTAATTCCCTAAAGGCATGCGTGTATCGTCTGTGGTTCGTTAGCCTTCTTGCCATGTAACCCCTTGTCAGATCAACTATCATGTTGTTATTGTTGCACCATTTCTTCAAAGTTCTCCACCGTGTATGAATTTTCTGGCGCATCGCAATATCACTTACCTTCGTACTTATGAATCATTGCTACCTCTATCGTCCACACAAAATTCTTCAGAAATTTAGTGCACTACAATAACATACGACGATCACAAAATATTATTGCGAGTCTGACAAATTTCGTACTCTTGACAAATTTCGTACCCTTGAGATTCTACAAAAATCACAAACGGAACAACCAACCTTGTCACCACCCTTTTATTTTTCAAAAAAATAATATCCTAGAAACAGGATTTGCTAAATGTATTACCTACAAAATTTAAAATTTATTCTCACACAATTATTCCAATCAGAATAGTAAAATAGTAAAGTTATTACCTCACATCGCCCAATGGTTCGGTGACTTTCTATGAGTAGCTCAACCATTGGGCGATTCGATTGAAAATCGCTCAACGGAGGCGACTAAACCGTGTCGCTCTGTTGTTGGGCGGCTTTTATAGTTGCCCAACGATGCGACGATTGATGATTATTTACGTAAAAAAAATAAAGTAGTATTATTTACGTAATTACGAATAAAAATAGATTATTAAAAAATCTAATATGGAGTGTATAACAAGTTTTTCTCCTATCATATGACAAGTTGAACTAAGTTGTCGAGATCTTTTGCCGACTTAAAACATGACGTTTGGTATAATCTAGAGCATTATATAGGAACTCATGAAGTGGACCAGCAATTTTCAAATCTTTCTATATAAAAGAAATTTGGATTGGGCTCGACCAAAGCGTCCACGTCGCCCTTTTTTTAAGGGTTGTCCGATCTTTGCTCCTTTCGTCATAGCCGTCAATCGGGTTCGATGTTTGCTCCAGATGCGTGTCCTCGGTCTTCCACGTGTGCACATGTGTACAGGCAAAAGGGAGCCTTCCAGATTGCTCGAGCGACCTTCGGCCTTTGTTCTCTCCGCCGCTTCCTCCTCTCCCTCCCCGACCTCTGCCTCGGCGCTTCTCGTGTGCTTGAGAGGAAAGGGATCAGTGAGCTGCTCAATGCATCTTCCCAAGCTTCTCTTCTCCACCACAGGCTCGGCTCCCTCCTCCTTCATGACCATCATCTGCCTCTCCGTCCTCCTCTCTTCTCTCTTCTCTCTACTTCCCTAGCCTCGGCCTTGAGCTAGATCCCCAGTAGGCCCCTCCCCAGCCCTGCTGAGCCCCTTCCCTCCCTACGCTGGCCCCCTCCCTTTGCCCTTGTAAGATCGAGGAGGCCGACTAGAGGGGTGAATAGGCGGTTTTAGAAACTTCTTTGGCTAAAACCGAGTTTTAAGCGAAATTGTAAATCAATTCGGTTTTGCACAATTAAAGCCTAAATCAACTAGTCTTTACTAAGTGCACCAACAATACGAGACTATAAAAGGATAGCAATCATACACATACAAGTAAGGAATTTAATATAAGGAATGTAAATTGCAATATAGTAAAGCACAAGAAATCAAACCATAACGACACAACGATGTTTTTACCGTGGTGATCAGAGACTTGCCGATCTCCCCTAATCCACGTTGAGGTAAGCCCAAACCAATTGGACCGGCTGCACGAATTAAGCCAAACACCTCAATTCCACTAGTGGTAGCTCTTTCCCGCTCTGGGTAGGTGAGCTCCAACCTTCACAACACGCCGGGCTTTCTCACAAGCTTCTTGAGAAGATCACCGGTCCACGACGCCTCCACGCCGTCTAGGTGTCGGCAAACACCAAGAGTAATAAGCCAAGCCCCTTGCTTGACTCTCACCAAGTGCAACACATGCACAAATGGACGCTCAATCCAATTCTAGTTGCAACACGTGCAACTAGAGTCTCTCCCTTTGCTCACAAGGTGCAACACATGCACAATTGAGAGGAGAAGCTCACAATAGCTCAATACAATGAAATGAGATGCCAAGAGTTACCCTCCAACCAGCCAAGGTGAGTATTTATAGCCCACACACAAAAACTAGCCGTTGAAGGAGAATCTGTTGAAAATCGGGGAAACCCGGTCAGACCACAGGCATAGGGCGGTCGGTCAAGACTCTGATTACTTGACTATAAAAATAAATTTATTACATGCAATTCCGGTCGATCCGCCCTCCACGAGGTCCGGTCGACCGAACCCCAATCGATCCAAGCCTTAAGTGTGCAAGAAAATCGAAAAACATGCCCTCTGAAAAATGTTGGTGGCCTTATAAGGCGATCAGTCCTGAGCATGTGGGCGGTCGATCCCTAGGCATGTGGACGGTCGATCCGGCCTGGATTTCAGCACAGGCGGCTCGGAAGCGGTCATAACTTTTGACTCCGATGTCGAATTGAGTAATCTTGGACTCTATGGAAAGCTTATTCAGAGGGCTACACAACCCACCTATTTGATTGATCTCAAACACATTTTGATCAAATCAAAAAGCACAACTCCAAAGAGCCACTACCATGGTTTAAGTCCAAAGCATTAGCAACAAGCAATCTTAGACCATGCCAAGGGAAAAATGCATGAATCCCAACAATTTGCAAAACACATTTGCAAACTTAGATCATGCCAGAAGGAGTAGGTACATGGACTTCAACTATTTGTAAAACACATTTGCAAAGTATAGTCACATGCTACAAGGATTAAATGCATGAACCTCGACTATTTGCAAAACACATTTGCAAATAATAGCATCATGCCATGTGAGCTAGAGCAAGCGGGATTGAGCTATCAACACTTGATGAGACTCAAGCTACTAGACAAGACCCCTCTTAATAGTACGGCAAACCTATACTAGCAATCCGGTCTTTCAACCAAACACCAAGACCGGTAAAAGACTAGGAACACATCCTTAGCTCTAGCTAGTCATACCTCTTTGCCTTGAGCATCATCTTGAAGCTTGATGACACACATCCTCACTTCAAGTCCGGGTTCTTGACTTGAAAGCTCATCAACGCATGATGAGTTCCTTTACTTCGGGAACTTGACTTGATGCTCATCAATACATGATGACATCCTTCATCCCGAGTCTTGATATGCATCAACACATAATGCATCCTTCACTTGCTCTCCATCAACACATGATGGATCTTCTCTTTGACTTGATGATCAACTCATGATCATCTCTTCTTGAACTTGATATGCATCAACACATGATGCATCATTTATCCAAGCTCTTGACTTGATGACGATCAACTCATGATACCATCCAAAGTCTCCAACCATACGGAACATAACCTATTCATTCAACTCATAGAAAATGTTAGTTCCACAATATGATTATCATTAATTACCACACCATACCATTAACTCATAATGGTGGGACAAGATACCACAATCTTTCCTTCTTTAGTAATTGATGATAATCACTTCAATTGCACATAATTGAAATAGATTGGTATGAGTATATATGAACTGCACAAATTGTATATACTCAAAGTTGTATATGAACTACACAAGTCTCATATACTCATATGAATATATTAACTACACAAGTTATATATACTCACGGATATGTTTCAAAGTAAAGATCCTTAATATATGTGGAAAGGGAATATGGATCAATACTAATGAAACCACAAAACATAGAGTGAACTCCCCCTAAATGTGTGCATACACGAATGTGTAATAGAACCATATGCACATATTCAAGTTAGACTTTTGGTGGAGTTCAACCTATATTTTGGATCCAAGGAATGCAACAATATATAAGAATATGATGTGAAAAGCATACCTCTTGATCTTTAAATCCAATTGAGACTAAACATGAGACATAGCAATAGAATAGTTAGTCTCACAAATAGATTTATCATTATGAAAGCATACCTGTTTGGATTTTTTCCTTTTATGTCCAAGCTGAGACTAAACATGGTATAACAAGAGAAGTGTTAGTCTCACAAATGGATTTGTCATTTGGAATGCATACCTCATTTGATTTTCACCTTTATATCCAAGCTGAGACTAGACAATTGGTATATTAATAAGAGTGTTAGTCTCACAAATAGATTTGTCATCAATAACCAAAACTCCATTAACACATAATGGCGGGTCTAGATTCTTCAATCTCTCCCTTTTTGGTGATTGATGAGAAATCCTTTATCAATAACAACATTTGGATATAAATCATCATAAGATAAGAATTTAAGCTATATCCATGCAAGTCACTAAGCAACTTAAAGCTTAAGCATTATGCATATGAGAATGGCAAGATTATGCACATGATGCATAGAGGAGGCTATGTGTATGAATGAGATGCTCCTCCTCAAGACATGCATGAAATAAGGTGAAAACACAAGAGAGAATCCAAAAGGAAATATATTGATCATATAAACATTCTCCCCCTTTTGGCATTAATCACCAAAAACCAAACAAAAACTAAGCCAAAAAGAGCTTGTGTAAAAACAATGAGCTTGGCAATTGAAGTCATTTTATTTTGATCATTGAAATATTCTTCCCTTTTGAAGTAAGGTTGTATTTTCAAGATATTTGAGGAAAACCAAAATATGTCACAAACCTATTGATCATATAGCATTCTCCCCCTTAAACGAAAATAGGTCACAAACGAAAACAGGTCACAAACTCATTTTTTAGGGTCGAAAAGAGCAAAATAACTCGAAATGAGGCCGTGTTGGAGTTTAACTAAAAGATATGATATTTGGAACAAATTCAAATAAACTCATCCTTGAAATCTCCCAAAAAACATTTTTCATGAGGATACCATGCTCTTTTTCACAAATTTAAATCATGTTGAGCTCACAACTTTCTTAGAACATTTGAAAAAGGTAAGGAAACAAGCTCTGAAAAATCTGAAATAAATCATGGAGCTAGTTCTTATAAATACACACACTTTTAATTTTGTGAGGCTCAACCAAATATCAACCATTTTGAAGATATGAAAATCACAAAGTTTAAAAAAAAAACTGAAAATTTAAGGTTTTTCAGATTTTGACATTCCATTTGAGCTTCGAAAGATAGCTGAAAAACAGGCTAAAGCAGTTCCAATAAATATGAGAAAATTTGGCATATAATATCAACTATAGAGGATAAAAAGTCATCATTATATCTTCCTCAAATTATGAATCCATTTGGAGATACAAAAATCACAAATCAGCTCAAAACATGCAAAAGTCTGAATTTTCAGCATGTTGATCAAAGAGAGAAAAAGTCAAAAAAAATTTCAAATCAAGTCAAAATACTTTCAAATTTGACAGAAACAAACTTTGGACTCCTAAGAAACTTTTTCAAGAAGAATTTTCAAAAAAGGAGTCTCCGTTCAAAATTTATGCCAAAATGAGCTTTGTAGGCAACATTTTTGCTTAAAGTGAAGAAAAAGGCAAAACCTTTTCAAATGAAGTGTAAATACTTTGAAAATTTCCAGATTTTAACTTTGGACTATTTAAAAAGTTTACCAAAAAGATTTTTTGAAAAAGGATTTTTCTTTCAAAAGATAAGGCAAAATGCACTTTGTAGGCACATAGAGAGAATGATTTTGCATTAAGGGTTCAAAATGCAAACTAATTTGAATTTCATGGAGTTTTTAACTTTCTTGGATTTGTATGATTTAAAAGTACTATTTCAAGCCAATATACACAAAGAAATCCGGCTCACATAGCGAAACTCACTATATGCAAGAATAGGTCATTTTGGGTTAAAACTAGTTTTTCGGTGAACTTCAAATGAATATAACTTTTCAACGATTGGTCTTTTGTAAAAACTTTGAACTAGAGAAATGTTTGAAATGACCAACCCTTCGAGTTTGGTATAGACAACTTTCTCAAAAACTGAATAGATTTCGATTTAGGGAAATATGTCGTTTAATTCAAAATCAAGATCATACAAGATCATTTTGAGGACAAATTTGATACTTTGTTTCTAGAATAGGAATTTTTACTCCAAAGGCATTGGAAAACATTTAAAATACATATTTAAGTACTCTTATCTAGTTTTTCACAAATTTGAACATTTTAAGCAAGATTTTTGACTGTTGACCAAAGAGGCTCTTTAAAAAGCTAAACTTGCGTATCATTAACAATGTCACTCCAAGAATACCAAATGAAGCAAATGAAAATGAAAAATATGCATTTACAAGATCCATAAACTATTTTGGGAAAATTACAAATTAGTTTTCCCATCCGCCTCCGGCCGCTACCCCCACGCCCCATCCTCTCCTCCTCGCAGGTGCTCAGTGACCCATGACTTGCCGTCTCGACCGATCTGGCGAGGAAGGCCTCAAAGGCTGGTGTCCCCTGCCCTCCCCTCTGCCACATCGGTGCACGGCGGCACCAGGTTCCGCTTCAGCCTGAGGAGCACCGAGTAGATCTTCTCGGAGATATTCGGGGGCTTATTCGGCGGAGCGGGTCCCCGCGCCCCCTCCGGCGGCGTTCCCCACATGTTCCCAAGGTTTTGCGACAGCGGCGCCATTGTCGGGACATGGGAGGCGTCAAGGCGGTGAGGAAGGCGTCGGCGATCGGCGGTAGGCGGCTTGCAACTGGAGGACTGTACAAGGTGCCACCAAGAAGATGAAGATATCTAGGGACGTCCTCGACGCCGTCGGGTGAGACGCATTCCTTCTCCCTTTTATTGTGTTACACTGATAGTTGTGGTGAACTGAAGAGATGCTATCAGTGGTATGGTCATTATACATGATCAAACAAGTGACACGGTTATGGCAACAAAAGCATTAGTGCAGCAAAGTTGCTAATTTGGTATTGAAGAGTGGATGTGCTGTATATTCGATGCATGCTTTAGATAGTGTATAAACATACTGTTTTTGCTTAATTTATAAATGTTGTGCCATTCTACTTCCATTGTAAGATGGATTCATGTTGCTTATCTCTATTTTGTGTCGTGTTAGCATGCTCAATTAATTAGCAGTGATCATCTTCGTGATCATTACCTTTTCAATTTTATGAAGCATCCAGTGTCATGTAACTGAATGTTCTATTTGATTTTAGGTTCATGGGATTGAAAACACGGTGCTACCAACTAGAGATTACCTTTATGTGCCATCATTTGAGAACCTTTACAAGGTGATGCCTTCATCCACGATCAACACCTACTCAAAACATATCCTGTGTCGAAGAATCATTATGAAGGTTCCGTTTATTATTGATTGAGATTGTCGTTTTGTGGTGAGTCCATAATTTGTGATCACGATGCCTTGCGGATTGTCATTTTATTGTTTAAAATAATATCGATATTTTATTAATTTCATCACTTGTCACTACTACGGATCACCCCATCACGAGCGGTTCGGAACCGTCATCACGAACAGTTTTGAGCGATGCGTATTGGTTGGTCTGTGATAACGGGCGGTTATCACAGACGGTTCAAAACCGTCTGTGATACTCACTATCACAGACGGATTTTTGTTGAAACCGTCTGTGAAGGCTAGTATCACGGACGGTTTCCATTAAGAATAAATCTGCGATCGTAGCATATTATAGACGGTTCTATTTAAGAACCATCTGTGATACGTAGAAATATCACAGACGATATGCTACGTATCGCAGACAGTTCTTAATGGAAACCGTCCGTGATACTAGCCTTCACAGACAATTTCAACAAAAAACCATCTGTGATAGTTCATCATCCTAACTACATTTTTGCTATTTTTTGGCTAGTCTCAGGAATTGCTAGCCATGCCCTCTGAAAACAAGCATGCACAAAAACAGATACATCACAGATAATCAATTGTTGACAAACTCAAAATGAACATTACTCAAAATAAATTACAAAAGATCGCATTTGTTCAAGTATTATCGCTATAGTTACAATTGGATTACAATTGAGTCAATTGTTTACAGGTGGTTAAGAGGTGTCGGCAGGGTTATGCTTTGGGTCGGCGACGGAGTGAAAATCTCCGTCGTCGTCAACGATATCTGACATGATAAAGGCGCAGAACTTCCCGCGAATGTCCGTGATCTCATCCTCAGCGAGTCCATCCAAATGTATCAACAAGTCCTGTCGCTAGCAAGAGTAAAGTGGTAAGCATATATATTTAAATTTATAATTAGAAAATAATTATTTCGATATTGACAAACCTCGGGATCCTTCTTCCTAGCTCTAATGATTTCTTTGCATATAATAGCAAACGTAGATTGCACATAACTCATCATTTTTTGGCTGGCGGCACTGCAAAAATAGAATTACATATATAGGTATAGTCGGTTTGAGGCGCGTTATTATGAAGTATGATATAGGATTATCGTCTTTGTAGCAGCGTCTGGAAATTTCATCTGTGTGTTAGATCGTATTGCTTCCATTGTATATTCCTTCATTGGCAACATAGGCGATGAGCGACCTACATGATTCCAAAAAGTTATCCTCGGCCATTTCAAGCGAATGAAGACTACAATAGAGTTATGTATGGAGGAAATGAGTATACCTCTCGAGTATTCCTTTCATATCTTGAATTTGTGGTTGTTGCGGATTAGGGAATCAAGGTATATCACATGGTTCCTCTTTGGTATAATGACTAAAATGATCGATGGTACCTACTCATGTATGTCGCTATAGTCATTAAACCTAAGTTACGTCTTTGCGTATAAAAAGTACAAATAAAATTTGTATAGCAAGTAGTGACACTTACCCCTCGTTGTAGGGCACCACTATGTACTTCTTGTCTACGATGAAGCAATGCCACGCTATATATTTCTCGGCGAAGGGCGGTGCTGCCGATGGTTTGCAAAGATACCACGTGTGGGTCGAGAAACCCACCGGTTCTTTCCATTCCGGACTTTTTCCACATGTATCTATACACAAGCAATGAGTTCGATATTTATCGGTATTACGTGGATGTAGAACTTGATTATGCGCACTTCGATGTCAACATTGTAGAAGCGGCGTCGAGGCCAACGAGGTTGAATAGGTCATATAAGTCGTTGAAGCCCACGGCGAAGTGGTTCGTCCGTTGAAGAAATGCTCAACGTTGTATCGGCGGTGATTCGATGTGCACCCTTCTTTGCGGTCTTACGTATGTACGGGCATGCAAAGCGACAAGCATATCGGTAGCGCGTATCTGCGTGGGAGCACTGCGGTTTTACGATGATGTAGTTCCCGGACATCCTAGACTTCTCGGACTTGGGAGGCGCCTTAACGTTCATCGATTTCGATTTGACCTTAATGATTGGCAGCGTCTTCCAACGAGACGACTCGAGAACCGATACGGCGGCACGCTTTTATTGTTCCTTCGGCGTCTTCTCCACGGGAACCGATGAGACGGCCTTCTGAGGCGAAACATGAGGTGGAGGCATCGAGGGTCCCGTTGGAGATGAATGGTCGTGTCCATATCGTGGCACTGCTGGGTCCAGTGCGATGTCCTTCTTGGGCCATTGGATAAAAGTGTGCAGACATCCTCTAGTGTTACGATGTCTTCGTTAGGCGAATCTTGATTGGGGCGGCCACGAAATTGTCATATACCACATCCACCTCGACCTAAGCGTAACCCTCGCCCGGTGGGCACCGTCTTTGCCTTGCCCTTCTGGTATGGATACACCATCCCCATGCGACCTCAATAGAAAGGACCCATCCATCCTCACTTGGAGCTTCTGAGGCGTCGGCCCTATCTTTGGTGCATTCCATAGATGTACATTACCTTGATATCGTCTATCGGTAATTGGACGTCGTCATGTTCAATTATGCGTGGGCGCGACGCTACTCGATGTCGGCGGGGTGGCTCCCCAAATTAACGAGGCGGCTTGCGGTAGCTCGAGAGTTTATTCATTTGATCCTACAATCTTGCTAGTTTTCCTTCAAATTTTTCAGTAATCATCTGTACCAACCGGTCCTTGTGCTCGGTCTTAGATCTCTTCCTACTCCTATACGTGCAGTAGTCGTCTGCAAATCCATGACTCCAAGGTACGTTAACCCCAAGGCCTCGCGTGCGACCCGTGTGCTCCTCGTTTCCCAGGGCCGAAGATAGTATATCCTTCTCCCTGTCTACTTAGAAAGAGCCTTGGGAAGTTTGGGCAGTTAATTCACGCTGCAAGAGGTCATCATGTTATTCTAGACACTATGAAGTTATGGACTTATTAACAACTAGGTAGTTCGATATATTTACCACACGTTGAGACACATCCTGGTCTGCCGGGTTTGTGAAAGAGATGCTGCCCGAAGACAAGACTTTTACCCTCGCTTGTAACCACTTTGGGAATGCGGGTGCGTGATGTCAACAAATGGCCGGTTCGTTAGCCTCGCCACGCCCATTCCTCGTATTTACAGCGTACCCAGTGATTGTCGAGTCTGTCTTGGTGAGTATTTCGTGTCCGAGAGCTTTGTGCACCGCACTTTGCTCATAAATTTGGTCGTCGTCTTCATAGCCACAAAGGCGTCCCATGCTTCCCGCGTCAAGAATCCATACTTCGCGAAGGGTGTCTGACCCGTGTTCACGTACTTCGTGACAAGAGTGCTCTTGAAGGTCCTCCACGATTTATCCATCGTGAGCATCACCGCCCGTTCCACGCGTGCCATGTCTACTTCTAGGATAGTGAACTTGCTTGAAAGTTACGTCGCACAGCGTCTCGCTTTCTTTATCGAGATCCTTCCACACAATTTAACGTTATGAAAGTATTTTTTGTGACAAATTTACTCGTATCAATTTGTATATCAAAACAATATATTTACTTAAAATTAACACAATTTAACAGCACATATTCTAAAGTAACCTTTTTTTTAACGGGGGTACCTAGCTAGAAGCTAGGAGGACCCATTCAAGGATCAAAACTAGGGAATCGCTACTGTTCGGGCGTATGCCATATCGGACCCCTCGCCCACGCCCACTTGCCCACAATTTTGATGCTTAGTGCTCTCCCATTAAGGATCAAAAATTTTGTAGGGGTTGGTGAGAATAGAATTGTTGCATGGTGATCGCATCAATGTTGCGTCTCATTGACCGTTGAAAAAAATATTGCGACCGCCGGGGGAAAAAATGTTACACACGTTCTTCATTTTTGTTGCACAGTTTATGTTTGTTGCGCTTAGAACATGGCCATGTTGTGCTTGTGAAATTAAAATATTTCATAAGTAAACTTTAAATATTGCAAATTATTTGATGTTGATCATGTTACGTTGCATCCTTTTCGACCAGATCCTGATTTTGTTTTGCTTCTCCCAGTCGATCGACTCAACTCTTTTCCTGCCCCTAGCCTCTCACTTTGTTTCGTTCTCCCTCTGCACCCTCGCTTGAATGAAGACACCCGATCAATTTGCGTATTTTGTTGCATGTATGAAATTTTTTTATTGTAAATATTATCTCTATATATTATGTAGAAACTTATGCTCATCGTACGTCCGAGCGCTAATTACGCCCCTCAAAAATAGCCCACCAAAGGACGCGTTACTCTCCATCCCAAGAGATTACCGCCCGGCCGGCCGCTTCCCATGGACATGCACGCACGTAGGCGCGCTCATCCCAAACCCCCCAAAATTAGCCCACTAATCCCGCTATAAATCCCCCTCCCCTCCCTCCTCAGGCAAGCAGCAAGGGCACAAGGCAGCCAAGAAGCAGCAGCAGCCAGCTCGCCGAGTCCTTCTTCCTCGCCTCCGTTCCGTCCCGCCGCCGTCTCGTTCTCGAGTCGACCACCACCTCAACCAAGAAGGGATGGAGATGAAGAAGATCGCCTGCGCCGTCCTCATCGCCGCCTCGGCCACCGTGGCCCTCGCCGCCGAGGCCCCGGCTCCTGCCCCCACCAGCGCCTCCGCCGCCGTCGCCCCCGCCCTCGGCGCGGCGCTCGGCGCTACTGTGCTCTCGTTCTTCGCCTACTACCTGCAGTGAGCGGAGCCAGCCAGTCTCCACCTTCGCTGCGCAGATTGAGGAGGAAGAGAGGAAGGGAAGATACTACCATATATGGCTACGCAAATCTAAGCACGCGCGTGCATTTCGATTTCGATCGATCGATCCGTGTGTTTTGATTTATGTTGATTTTAGTACCTTCACTTTTTTTTCTCCTCTTTTGACGAATTGATGTTGTTGATTGATGCACCGGTTTAATTTGGTGCTCCTTATTCTGTTCTTCCCTTCGAGAGAGGGATGGATATTGTATTATTGTTTGCCATTTGTTTGGATTAATTTAAGGGTTGGATTCAATCAAAGCGTGCGTAAATTTGTTCGGATTCTGTTTTTGAGGATATGCTTCGCGTCTATGACAGTGGCAATCTGGTAGTGGCTTTCATTGCACCGATGAGAAATGATTAGAGGAAGATGGTGTAGATGAAATTACACCTCATTTCGTCCTTGTGTTATTGGATTATTCGCTAACGTAAACAGTCGGAGGAATTATAGTTCTTGACTAAAAATTAATACATCATGAATTTTGGAGTTCCATAGGAAAACCTACATCCAAATTCCTGTGAGAATCATGCTTTCCATACGGTCTTCTCTGTTTCTTCAGCCAAACTAAAGTATACAATTGTTTTAATCCGCTTGCAGAAAGAAGTGAAGACGTGTAATACTTCAATGGAGCTAGCCCAAGAATTAAGTTCACACTGTGTGTCGCAATATTAGTCCAAAACCACTGTACGCACATACAAAAAATCACGAAATGTAAGAAGTTTATGAGAAATAACCACTTACATGTATTAAGGTAGAGGTAGAGACTAGAGAGTGCAAATATTGCAAAAGGTGCACTTTTGATTTCCCTAATGGACAAGCATTGTTAAATAACAATTCCCAAGAAAACGAACAAATATTGCGAAAGGAGGGAGTAATATGAATCTTACAGTATAAAAGTCGTACAGAATTAGGGGCACAAAGATATTTTCACGAGTACTAATTTAGATAGCCACACCAAAGAAAAAAATTGATGAGATACACTGAAGATCCAACCACACTAAAAAAGGACGAGATACTCTCTGAAGTCAAAGACAAGGAGAAATATCTGGATACATGACTTCATACCATCTCTACTTTGCAGTTTGCATAACCAGAAAGGTTCAAGCTCAGAAAAGGTGGTTCCGACAAACCCCACTGGCAAATTAATGGCACTTGTTTTTGTGTGATGTTTCTTCATGTTGGTGTAAGAACCATGTGATTGAGCATGGCCACAAGGGATTTCTAAGCATTCACTCGAGAGAACAGTAGCCACAGCGGAAGGCTACTTGTAGCACCAGCCAGATTCAGAAACAAATACATGCTCTTTCAGTTTCAGGGCAACCATGCTTTGATTTACCAACTGGAAAGGAATCAGTCACCACTCATAAGCAATACATTAACAGAAGATTAACCTAGATGTAAGGTAAGATACTTGTCTGCATCTTGAACAAACGTAGAGCACAGAAGAGCATATAGCAAAAGAGCCACACTTCATGTACCAGACACCACGCCTCCCCGGCATCTAGCCAGTAGTACTTGGCCTTGCAAGGTCAAGAAATGATAACCAGTAACATAAGGATTTCCCCATCCCAGTGCAAGAAGAAAAAAATGCTTCCGTAGGCTTTGATCCTATGCTCAAGTGGGATGGCAACAAACTTGGGCTGAAGAGCTACATAGATTGCTGATAATTCAGGGTTCTAGTTCAGTGGTTTCCTTGAGCCCCCTGACATAATGAAAGATGAAAAGAGATCTGAAAACTTCATGGACTGGGAGCTGAAGGTGAGTGATATGCATCCTCCTTTCGCTCCAAATGCCTATTTATAATGACGAAAGAGCACCAATAATGGCAATGCTTATCCTATCTACTAGTGGACAATAATGCCAGTGAATCTTTACCATCCAAAAGGAAGGTGACAGGTTATTGCATCTAAATCTAAATTGGAGCCTACAACATACCTCTGTTCAGTGGTCAGCATGCATGAAGTCTATGAAACCTAACTAACATGGGATGTCTGATGTGTGTTTTGTACAAAACATTGCCACTTGGGACTTAAGCTACAACTGCAACTTAAATAGAGTGCAGTATAGTCTATATATAGACTTTGATGAAAGACTCTATGTGTCATGTGGGGCTTAACGTATTCACGGCGCCATCAACCAACCAAGGGTGGCGGCACGGGCGCAGGAGCTAGTGTGCGGCAGCAGGACTTTCCTCCATCTTCGGAAACACCATGTAAAATAGGATAGTTATCTCATGCAGTGTTAATGTTCATTAGATCTCCTTAAGAGATATAGTTAGTTTCAATTGCTCTCCTTAAGAGAGAGAATTAGTTTCGATTACTCTCCTTAAGAGAGAATTAGTATCCACTTGTTAGGCCTAAATCACTATTTAAGAGATCCCAATGTTTCGTATGGATTGTGAAGAAAATTCAAAACCCAATCTCTCTCTCCCTCTTTTGTGCCCCCGCCCTTGCAGATGCGATTGCCGTGATCACGGCTACCCTATTCGATCTCTCCACGTTAAGTGACAACTTGGTATCGAGACATCCGCCGCCGCCAACCATGTCGGAAGGAAGCTTGGACCTATTGGCCTCCTAGCGCTCCGTAATTCATAAACTAGCCTCGTTAGCTCAAAATTCGGTTTTAGTCCCACAGGACGCGTCTTCTGCCGGCGAAGCAGCGACAACTCACGTCTTGCCATCGGGGACAAGACACCTAGTTCTTTGCGCTCGAGCCTGAAGAAGACAAGGTCTTCTTTGTCCCTACAACACACCTTTCCTCCTCCCCTACAAGACGCATAAATCCAAGAGGTGAGAGAAAATACATTTAAGAATATTTCTTGGAGGAATTTTTAAATATAGAAGATGAGCTCCAAAAATTATGAAATTTTTGTGAAGACTTCAAAGACAGTAGAATTGCTTGTGTAAATTTTTCAGAATTTTATGAGTTACGATGTTTTACTGTAAAATTCATTTAAGTATACTATTTATGCGAATTTTACGAAAACATCGTAACTCATAAAATTCGAAAAATTTACACAAGCAATTCCACTGTGGCTGAGTCTTCGAAAAAATTTCATAATTTTTGAGCTCGTCTTCTATATTTAAAATTCCTCCAAGAAATATTCTTAAATGTATTTTCTCTCCTCTTGGATTTGCGTATGCCGAGGAGGAGGAAAGGTGTCATGTAGGACTAAAAGACTTGTCAGCCATCCCGATGGCAAGACGTGAGTTGTCGCCATCCTCGACGCAAGAACGCGAACATGAGCTAAACCGAATTCTGAGCTAACGAGGCTAGTTTAGGAATTACGGAGCGCTAGGAGGCCAAATAGGTCCAAAACTCTGTTAGAAGGGGATAGTTCGGATGTAGTAAACAAGAAGCTAGACACCACGTTGCAACAGATGGAGCTCAATCGACTCAAGCTCTACGACAAGATCAAAATTTGGACACTGTTGGCCCCCATAAACCATCGAAATTCCTAAACTAGCCCCCTAGCCCCAAAATTCCTAATCTAGCCCCGGAATGGCACTGTGCCCCCAGACCACAAGAGAGGCTCTCTTTACCACCGCCAATGCATGAAGGAAGAAGAAGAGAGAGAGAAAGGAGAGGGAAAGAAAAGAAAGGAAAAAATCCAAAATTAAAAAAAAAAGAAATTCAAGAAAATTCCATAAAAATCATTGGAACACAAATAGATTTAATAAAATAATTTTAAATTTAATTGAAGTTTATTTTATTCACTAAAAATGTTTTTTATTTTTGGAATTTTCCAATTAAGCTTTAATTAATCCAATAAAATAGAAATTGTTTATTTCATTTTTTAAGCTTTCAAAAGACTATGAAAAAGGAAAAGCGAAAAGAAATAAAAAGAACTCAAATGAAATAACTGGTTTAATTTAATTTAATTTGGGCTTGAATCGAGATATAAATTATGAATTGAGCTCATGGTTTAATTTAATTTGTGCTTGAATCGAGGAATGGTTTACAATTTTAAATTTAAATTATGGAATTTTGATTCTCGATTCATCCTTCCGATCCAAATTTGTTTGTACAAGGTAGAATTCATTATAGAACTCCTCTGCTTTACATAACAGAAAATTGCTACCTTAATTGTCCCTGTGTGCCATGTAACCTCCTTGTCGGATCAACTATCGTGTTGCTATCATTGCGCCATTTCTCCAAAGTTCTTGTGTATGAATTCCTGGCGCATTGCAAGAATCACTTACCTTCCAACTTACGACTCATTCTTTGCCTCAATCGTCCTCACAAAATTCTTGAAAATATACCGCTTTACAACAACATACTGGCGATCACAAAATATTATTGTGAGTCTAATGATTTTGTGCCCATGAGAATCTGCGAAAATCACAAATGACCAACCAACCTTGTCACCACCTTTTATTTCTAAAAAAAAAATAGAAACATACAAACAAGATTTGCTAAATTTATTACCTACAAAAATTCCCATTTATTCCCCACAATTATTTCCATCAGTTAATAAAATAATAATGTTATTATTTTAAATCGTCAAACAGATTGAGCGACTATCACAAGTCGCTCAACCACCGAGCGACTGCACGTCGCTAGACCGATTTTCAGACCGAAAAGACCAAACTCTGCCGCTCAAACTCGTCAGAGGGAAATGACAAGTCTACCTTCCCAGCTTTTCAAGATGACGTGACCCAACGAGGCAACTTTGCACAGCGACGTGACCCAACGAGTCTGCTTCCCGCAAAGACGTGGCGCAACGCTGCCACACGATTCCTCCTCGGGGCCGCTGCCTTGCGGGAGCGAATTTCCTTCAACCCAATTGCAATTCATCCGCGTACGCAGGGCCGGCTTGGCATATAAGTATTACCCCTTCCACGACAGGTTCTCCTACATCCACACTTCAACATAATCTCGCTCAGATGGAGAAGCAATGGGAGGAGATCCGCGAACTCGCAAGGGCTGCTGCGTCCCTGGGCGAACAAATGGAGCGTGCTAGGAGGCACCTCCTGCAATGACGCCCTTGTAGCAAAACCCCTACTGAACATTCCAGCCGAGCATTCTTTGGGCGGTGTAAGCCGGCGATGCCTCCGTGTGTGGAGTTGTTGGCCTCCTCCTCCGCGACCGATGGCGACTCTGCGCTGCAGAGGTCCTACTTTCGCTTGGCCCTCGAGGTGCTCGGGGCCATCTTGATTCTTCAAAGTTGTGCTTCGTGATTTTCTTGCCGTTCCCCATGGACGGCACCAACTATCGTAGCAACAAAGGCCGGACAGTAGAAAAGGAGATCCCCGGTATTTGTGAGAGTGACCAGAGGATCCTCGGAGTGGGGACCGATTGTCAAGAGAAGTAAATGTATATTAATTGTCCCCAAAAAAGAGTCTGGTTATTACATGGGGGAGGCAGCCATTTATAGCCTTTCAACTGGGTATATGAGATTACAGTTCTACCATTAAAAAGGTCCTATATGCATAGGAGTTGTAGGAGTTTTTCCTTCTCTATGCGTAGCCTTCAGCTTATGGTAGACCTTCTTGATCTTGGTCCACCCAGTTGGTACATTTGGTCCACCGGTGCCTTCCTCCCTTCGTAATGTGCGGGGTGTCCCCGGGCCGAGAGCCCCGGATACCCTTCGGCGCTCCCGAGGTGGCCCCAGGGGACTCACGACTCTTGTGTTCGTGGTGCTTCGACAGTCCTTCGAAAGTCTCCGCGCCACCTCAAAGCCTCTCTTCTGTTGGCTGCGTGGGCCTCTGGTGGCCTTCCACGAGCTTGAGGGCCCTTCCAGATACTTGGTACCCCCAGGCCCGGGCGTGGCTCCAGCTCCGGCCTTGGGGGTGCCTCGTGGTCTTTTCCGGTCGTGAGGGCGGTGGGGCCCCCGACAAACTGCTTAGATCAGGACTTCGGGTCAACATTCCTAATAACTTGGTACCAGCAAAGTTTCATTCTGTGGACAGGCAAGAATAATCAGCATCTTACCAATCAAGTTGTTCTACCCACGTGTTTACAGGGTACATTTAGGTAAAACCGTAAAATTCAACAAGTATCTGTGTTTCATAGCCCTGGTCATAGTGGACCAAACTGAGCTGTGAACTGGAGCCGTAGTTAGACAAGAACCTTACAGTTCCATCTCTAATAACCACCTCGTAAAACAAGTATCAATTCAGCGTGGGGTAACTGGATCAAATCCATTAAATGATTTGAGATTCCCCAGCAAAGTCTATCAATAACAGCATGCAGTAGGCAAGCTAGACCTAAAAAAACAGCCTAAGTCATCAATAAGATATAAGGTTGAAGCTGGTTTACCTATAATTTACGATAATTTACTTGATCGAATGGAAGGCTAATAAATCATGTAACCATCCTTGGACAGAGTAAACAAAACAAAGGAGAAACTAACAAGAAGGGAAACATGGTACTACTAAAAATGGAAGCATATCTTCATGCAACTATAACAGAGGAAACAACAAGAGAAACACAACTGAAAAAGGTAAATTCAATATAGCCCATAGGCATTCCATTATCCGAAAGCACCTCAAATTCACCACCTTTTATTGATAGTCTTATTTCCAAATTCCTTGAGATCTTGCAAAACATAGCTTACTCCTTGACATCTCATAAACCACCCTTGATAAAAACTCAACTTACTGATCAAAATTCAAAATTGACCTTTGAAGTTTGAACTAAAGGCTGAAGCCATAACTAAGTTAAAGGGTAAGTTCTATAGGATGGCGATCAGACCTACGATGCTATATGGAGCAGAATGTTGGGCGACTAAAAGACAACATATACAGAAGATGAGTGTAGCGGAGATAAGGATGCTACGGTGGGCATGTGGCCACACAAGGCGGGATCGAATCCGCAATGATGATATACATGATAGGGTGGGGGTAGCACCAATTGAAGAGAAGCTTGTCCAACATCGCTTGAGATGGTTTGGGCATCTCCAACGAAAGCCTTCTGAGACACCGGTACGTAGTGGAACTTTAAGACATACTGAAAATGTAAGAAGAGGCAGAGGTCGACAAGACTGACGTGGGAGGAAGCAGTTAAAAGAGATTTGAGGGATTAGATTGTAGCTAAAGAATTAGTTTTGGATATGAGCGTATGGAAGTTAGCGATCCACATACCAGAACCATAAGAAAGGTGGTGTTTTAGACTCTCGGCTCAGATGGCAGGATGCACGGCTTAGGGTTTTAGCCTTGTAGGGCTTTTTAACAAGGCTCTCGTCTCTTTGACCTTGAGAAGGTTTCATTCCTAGTCTACCCCAACTTGTTTAGGACCAAAGGCTTTGTTGTTGTTGTCGTCGCCGTCTTGAAGCCATAACTAGACAAGCAGCTTGCAAGCCCACTCTCACCTCAGTACCTCAGCAACAAACAATAGCTATTTAATGTAAGGTGATTTATCCAAGTGCCAAATCATGAAGGCTCCAAAACGCAGTTCAGCAATAAGAGAGTCACGCAGTAGGCAACTGGGATCTAAAATGCAGTTACAGCCACCTAGTTAACATTTAACAAACAGGGTATCAACATGGAGCTGGTTCAATGAAAATCTACGGAAGATGATAGATTCTGCAACTGGTTTGATACTTTGATCTAACAGAAGAGGAATGTCATTGTACTAGCAACATTTATTTTTGAAAGACCATTTTATTAGCAACATTTCAAACAATCAAATTACGATTTCCTTGGTCCCGTCTAAATACACCAAAACTAAGCACAGTTTGACATCCAAAAGCACCAAAATTTCATAGTTTAAAGTCTATTTACCTATCGACAGCGGATTCTTATTCCTCAATACTGACACTAACCATCCTTCCTGGAGAGAGCTCAGCTTCAGCTTACCGCATCAAGATCGCAGCTACGGACCCAACAGATACCCCGAGAGCGCAAGAGATGGCGACCACCCGCGTCCGGAGCAGCATGAGGTTAACGTTCTTCGTGGCCTGGAGGCACAGCGTGAACACCTGCAGCCGCCCGTTGGCCTCCATCTTCTGGAAGAAGGCGATGGGCTTGATGGCGCGGCGCAGCACCAGGGCAGCCGTGAAGGTGAACGCGAACGCCGCCACGCCCTGCACCGCCGCGGCCGACACCACCCCGACGGGCGCAGCGCCGGAGATGGTCCAAGCGAAGGCGGCGAGGTGCGCCCCGCCGAGGAGCGCGAGGGAGGCGCTGAGGCGATGCACGGTGCGGCGGAGCGTGTCGAGCTCCCGCCGCGCCTCGTCGGCGAGCGGCGACGTGTCGCGCTCCACCGTGGGGCCCTCGATCTCCTGGTGCCGCATCGCCTCCGGGGAGGTGGGGGCGGGAGAGGTGGCGGCGTCGGGGTTGGGGTTGGTGTCTGGGGTCGTGGAGAAGCGGCGGTGGGGGTGGAGGAGCAGGAAGGGATTGGGCGCATGGGCGTGAGGTTTGTGCACGCTCAGCGCGGGGAAGAGCTTGGCCGCGGTGGCCGTGGAGCTCAGGAGGCGGTAGGAGATCGGCATCTGCCCGTAGCTTCTTTGTTCTGCAGCAGCTTGCCGAGGGGTAAGACGATGGCGGATTGGTAGGTTTATCTCTTGGGCAAAATTCGATATATGCAGACACGTCACTCAATATATTAAAATTTAAAATATATCACTCTAGTTGTTTCTCTTTTAAAATTTATTATTATTTCTATTTTTCCCTCATTTTATTTTCTTTCTTTCTTTTCCATCTATTCATTAGTGAACTACCTATTTTGTCTCTCTGGCGTGCACAGCTCCAATCTCACACCTTGGAAAATAAGAAATCGAACACATTAGCATCCATGGATGCAAAAGATTTTCTTGTAGTGCCAAAATTAACTTCAAATTAGCTAGCATCTAATTACCTCAAATGAACTCCGTTCAATGGCGTTTTGGAGGCATTGACTCACTCGCTACCTCTCGGCCTCGGGTGATGGGGCTCAGTGAGTCACCATGAGAGGGTGGCGAGGCGAGCCTCAGCAGCGCCACACCCTATCGGCGTCGGCATCCTCGTAGCGGAGGAGCATGAGGCGAGCCGAGCGGCATGCATCACGCCTTGGCCTCAACGCAGCTGCAGTCCATGTCGGCACTCGGCAAGCACGGCGAACACCTGGGAGATGAGCCTGTCTGCGTACGGCGCCCGTCGGCCCTTTCTCACTCCAACAAGAGATGAAACCAAATCAAAACATCTAATCGAGAAGGTTGCCCTTTCTCGCTCCGACAAGATGTAGGCCTTCTTGATGGACAAATCGAGGTCGACAAGCACCTGCTGCGGCCCCAAGCGGCACCCTCTCTTCCTCACGCCATCCACTGCGATCAAAGACACCACAACCCCAAATCGACACCGCCCAACCAAGAACCCACGAAGCTAAAGCATCGCGGACCAAGGCGGATGAGATGCTCACTGCACGCGTCGCCATGGGCAGATCATTGTCAATGACCACCACAGGGCGTTCATCTGATCACCGACTTCGTACTCGTCGGCCGCTACACCTCCCAACCTCAAGCCGACCACCTCGATGGCTTCTCGCCTCTGCTCTCGCCTACGACAATTTTTATAGTTTAATGTACCAAATATTGACCGCTTGCACGGTCTCCGATATATTAGTATATGGATCGATGCACCCTTTTGCCTTCTTGAACCAGGCCGCTGTTGAAGTTACTAGGTACAGCAGTAGCTTCGTACCATGCTTGGGTTAAGCCGGCTCAGGTACTGTTTGAGCACGTCAAACGCTCTTTTTAGCACTCTCGATCAGCGGAAGGGCTCGCTCCATGAACATCGAAGCGTTCGAGAAAGGTAACACGCGCTTCACAGAGCGGGACATAAAACGACTTAGGGCATCGAGGCACCCTGTTTGCTTCTGTACCTCGTGCACATTGCGGTGAGCCTTTATCTCTTGTATTGCTTGTATCTTCTCAGGGTTTGTCTGAATGCCTCTCTTGGAGACGAGGAACCCAAGAGCTTTCCTGCCTTGGCACCGAAGGCGCACTACTCGTGGTTAAGATTTACTCCCTTTGCTCGGAAGTTAGCGAATGTCTTATCTAGGTCCGTCAAGTGGGAACTTCCTTTGAGGCTTTTGACCACTATATTGTCGACATATGTCTCGACATTGCGGCCGAGCCGTGTGGCTAAAGCTTTGGCTATGAGTCGGGTGAAGGTGGCTCCAGCATTTTTTAGGCCGAATGGCATCCACACAAAGCAGAGGGCGCCAGCGGGGTGATGAAGGTCGTTTTTTTCTCGTCCTCCTTTGCCATGAATACTTAGTGGTAGTTTGAGTAGGCATACAAGAAGCTCAACAACTCGCAAGCGGAGGCCGTGTCCACGAGCTGGTCTATGTGAGGGAGCAGGAAGTCATCTTTAGGACATGTTGTGTTCAAGTCGGTGAAGTCTACACACATGCATCATTTGCCATTGGTCTTCTGCACTAGGACGGGGTTTGCTAGCCACTCCAGGTGCTTGACTCCCTGTACGGCGTCGACTTTGAGAAGCTTTGCTACCTCGATCTTTGCGGCCTTTTGCATGTCGGTGGAGCTGCGACGTAGCTTCTGCTTTTTAGGCTTTGCCTCAATTTTGATAGTGAGGCGATGCTTGATTATTTCTCGAGCTACCCCGTGTATGTTTTCTAGTCCCCGGGCAAAGATGTCTTCGTTCTCGTGAGGACCCTAACTAGCTCCACTTCTGCTTCTGGCACGAGGTATGCCCCTAGGGCTACCGTCTTCTTCGGGGATTTTTGCACCAACAGGACTCTCTTGAGATGTCCTTCCGGCTTGGCTTTGGGTGTCCACTTCGCCGTGGATGGGCCCTCGTGCTTTTTCACTTCTTGCTCCACTGTGTGGATGTGACATTTTCCGTCGTGGCCTCCAGCTCCGCTTGCCTAGCGAGGTCTTGGTCCCCACAGATTGTGATTACTCCTCCTAACATGGGGATCTTCATGCATAGGTAATTGTGATGTGCGATGACGCCGAAGCTGTTCAAGGTGGCGTAGTAGAGGATAGCGTTGTATTGGTAAGGCATGTTGACGATGTCGAACGTGATGACCTCTGTGTAGGGCGAAGGGTCATAACTGAAGGTTACGAGTAGGTCGATTTAACCTACAGATGTTACGGGCCTACCCCCGAATCCTATCGGATATACCCGGCGGCGACAAGCGGTCTCAAGGAATCATCATTTTGTCAAAGGCTTCTGCGAAGAGTACATCGGCGGAGCTACCTCGGTCCATGTAACATCCCAATTTCTTTTAGTTTCAAAACTCTTTTGAGTAGTTTAGTCCCTTGAAAAAATCACCAAAATTTGTTTGAATTTAATAAAGCTTAAATGAGACTTTCAAATATCAAAAAATAATTAATGTGACCAATCTGAACATCAATTAATTTCAAAACTATTTTATTTGAGTTCTTTGTGCTTGGAAATATTTTCCAGATTTCTCTGGAATTTTTTCCAATTTTATTTGCTATTTTTAATTTGCCATTTGGATTTTCTAGTATTTCTAATATGCAAAACCTATTTAAAATCTCAGGAAATCCTTCGGGCCGAAATTCCTCAACTCAGTCCAATTCTCCCTCTTCTAGCCCATTCACGCATGTGGCCCACCTTCTCTCTCCTGCTTTCCCACACTCGGTCCCTTTGTCATTTGCCGCGCATGTAAATGCGCGACGCTAGCTCACCCTAGCAACACTCACTGACATGTAGGTCCCACTAGGTACTATACATTGTCTCCGACACGGACTCCTCTCTCTCTCTCTCCTTCATCACGCCACCGCCGTAGCCGAGCTGGACTCCACCTCCTGGGGCTATTTAAAGCCCGAGGATCTTCGTTTTTTGCACCCCGAGCCACGCCTCGCCTTTTGCCCTAGCCGCCTTCGCCCGAGTCACCGCCTAGCGCCGTTGTCGTCGTCTTCTTCCTCGTCTCGGCCGAACAACTTCGTCATCATCATTCCGGTGAGCCCCGCCATTGATGGTCGCCACCATCGGGACCGCCTCGATGACCTCATCTCGGATCCGCCCTCACCTTCGTCGAAGCATAGCCCCTTCGTCGTCAAGCCCGAGCCCTAGCCGCCGCTTAGATCTCGCCACCGGCCACCTTCGTCCACTTCCGGTCGCCGTCTGTGCACCAGTTGAGTCCGCCAGAGCACCAGCTACTCAAGGCACACCTCTGCTTGCTCCGCCGCAACCCAGAACACCGGCAACCATTGGACCCCGCTTCGCCGTCGTCAAGCTGACATGGAGGCCATGTGTCGACCACGTGTCGCCACGTCGGCACCTACTATAAGCGCGCCGAAGCGATCCCGTGGACTTGCTCCATGGTAAACCTAGCCTCTGACATGTGGCCCCCACATATCAGGTTCACTGTTACATAGACCCGTGAGGCATAGACCAGTAGATCAGAGCCATGGACCCGATCCATAGTCCGTGGGTCCCACCTGTTAGCCTCTATTCCCTATTTTCTAGATTTTTTTAAATTCTGAAATTGATTGCTGATGTCATGCTGATGCAATATTTCAGAAGTTCCTTTAGAAAGAAAATTCTGAAAATTCAAAATAGTATTTTTTTCTTCTGTTTTTCTTATATTTAAATCTTTCGAGAGCTCGTTCTTCCTCATACGAACTCCGATTGAACTCATTCAAGTTTCTAAATTCATATAAATTCAAGCTCTACCTTCTTGAGATTTTTATTTATTTTTTAGAGTTTATTTGTTGCTATGTTTTATATTTATTTTTGTTTTCACTTTCGTTTGCGAGTAGACGTTGATACTCCGGAAGCTTTTGAGGAAGGAGGAGTTGATCAAGCTCAAGACCAGTACCAAGACTTGTTTCAAGGCAAGTTGAACCATTGATCATGTTGAATCCAGTTTTCTAAAAATTACTTTGATTCAAAGTATTGCATGTCACCCTTACTTGGTTAATTATTAGTTGGTATTATCATAGCACCAACGTGGGTTGGTTACATACGAATAGTCTGCTTAGCCATACAACGGGTTATTAATATCATTTTAAGTTGCAAAACTAAAATTGACTAAGTTGGTATTGAGTACTTATGGAAAGATGTGTGCAGTATGGTGTTACTCGTTGATGGCATGTGTTGCACTTAACCAGAAGGGTGGGAAAAGATTTAGACCAAGGCAAGTGATTGGAATTGTGATATGGTGGAGCTGTGTGCGTTTGGAAAAATATGAATGTGATAGTTGGTAGTAAGTGGCAATCTCATCTTGGTCAATTAAGGACTTAACTTTGTGCATCATTGAACTGAGCCATAACTGTATGGCCGGATACCTGGTATGGGACATGCCTAACTTAGTAAGCTACGGAGTCTCGACATTGATTACTTAAGCAGATAGGTTAAGCTGTGTATCAGGGTGGAGATGTGATTATGTTTGTGTGACGATTTACATTTATGAGCAGTTCGCCGTTTCCAGGTCCAACGATGTGCGTCGGACCAAAGCACTTCGTCAGGGTTGGTACGACGATAAAACACATCAAGAGGGTCAATTGTTGAGATAAAGTCTCGGAAGGGTTTTGTTATGATTAGTGTCAGCTACACTGGTTGTATTTTGTGGGTAAAGTGTACAAACCTATGTAGAGTGTTAATCAATATATTCGAATAGTCGCGTTGCGGTCATGGACATGCTCGGGGATTTCACACGAGGGGTAGATTTTCATAAAAACACTTGGGAAAGGACAACTGTGTGGTTAAATTCATATGGTTGTGTGAAAGAAATTGATTAGGCATTGTGTTCTTTGTGAAAATAATTGTTAAACTATTATTGTATTCAATCGCAAAGGTTTTTTTTGCAAAATAACCATAGAAGTTATTTTCTTTGGAATAAGCCATCATCTATAATTGCATTATGTGGTACAATTCGTTGAGTATTCGGAGTACTTGTTCTTTGCTGCAATCATTCAGTTGAAGTGGAGGAGTCTTCGCCTGCTTTCGGGGAGGAGTTTTACCAAGAGGGTGATCGCTAGGTCTTAATCCCAGTCGGTTGTCTGTGGCAAGTTGATGGGTTTTTGCTGGAGTTGTTTTCATTCCGCTGTCGTCTCTTTATTTAGTGTCAGCCCTGCATGGCTTAATAAGTGTAAATTCGACCATAAAGTCACAACCATTATTTATTAATCAAATTAGTCGTTTATTCTTATATTTGTGTTGTGTGAAATGATATTCATCTATGTTAACACTATGTGCACTAGTGTGATCCTAGACTAGTGTATTATACACAGAGGGTCCATATTTGCATATTTGGGTCCCGATAGTCCACGAGGATATGCCTAACTTCAAAGTCCACAACATTCGTGGAAATGACGAGGAGGTCCTAGTGTAGGAAATACAGCCCTTCTACGTCCTTTACAACCCTTCTATGTCCTTAGGACCGAAAGTGATGCGGACCTCCATGCACTTTGGGAAAGTGATGCGGACCTACCGCCCCTCCGGCCAAGCCGGCCCACCGAGCCGCCACCTCCATCCCGCCCCTATGCCCCCGTGTGTGGTCCTTCTCCGCCCCGGATTGGGGCCCATGGTGTGTTGGCCCGCGGCCTCGCTGCCCGTGAGCCACGATGGGACCAGGGCCCCGCGTGCGCGCGGCGCATAAGGCCGTGCTACTGGGCATGCGCTGGCGCTCGTGCAGACGTGCCGTTGTGAGCCAATGACATCACGCCTCATGCGCGTCGTGGCTCTAGCCGACTTCAGGTGGTTACTCTGCTCCTAATCCTCTGATAGTCTGCTTCCTCTACTCGTTCTAATCCCCTCTGCTCCCCCTCAGTTACTCTTCTTCCTCTACCTTGCTATGTTATCTACTGTACTTCTCCATGGTGGAATCTTTTAAGCATAATTGCTATCCATCGACATGACATAATGGTTTCCTATCTATGTGAGGAATTGGTTGAGTTGTGATGGCATAAAACCTATGCATATGGAAGCACACCTTGTTGTTGGTGATGATTTGACCACGGTCACATGTTCGTTGTTGGTGACGATTTGGTCGGGGTCATCCTCGCGTGCTCCTCGTTGGCTCCTCCCTTGGTCAGCCCACTTCTCACCGCTTGGTAAGTTCCCCTCCTTCACCCCATGGCTAGCAATGGTAATGCTTCACGTCACCATCTTGGCTTCAATGGCTAGCTTGATGGACGAGATTGGATTGAGAAGGTGTTTTGGATTTTGCTTGGCTCGGCTCTGATATGGGAGGAGACGATGGGAAAAATGAGAATGAGGAAGTGCTTCTGTTATTGTCCTCCCTTCTTATCCTCTTCTATCCACTGTTCACGCAAGTTGTTGCCGAATGTTATGGGCACTAGCCCAGTTCCCCCCTCTGCTGATTGATATCACTAAAAGGTTTGGGTTGGATTTGTGGGTGTTTAGCCAGGTGATGATACCCGAGTGTTAGTGAGAGGTGCCGGTCAGCTCTAGCTAGTCCAGGTATCTTGGTGAGCTAGGTGAATGGATACTACATGCTATACGGATCTAACGACAATACTATAATTAAATTATATTTGGTGTTGCTGGATTTTCTATTATCTCTCTCTCCCTCTTTTTTCCATTTTGTTTTATGCAGGCTGAGACATTACAATTTCTTATAAAATCTTTGTTGGTACTAACATAATTCAAATAATAGTGTCTCCGTATATGTATAATTTGTTGTAAACTGAAACACTATTGTAATATATACATACATTGTTGTGTTATATAATTGGATTTTGGACTTATTTATTGATTTGTATAATTTGGACACTGTAAGTATTGTAAAATTTTCTTTGATGACTATAAATTATGTGAGGATATATTCCTATTACAATTATTTTTGTAGTTAATCGATTAATTACTAATGATTTTGTCTGGACCCCGAGTATGCAACCTCGAGACCCTCTGTGTATTCCGAACTAGTCCTAAAATCAGTAGCTAGCTCACACAGTTTCAACATTGATGTAATCATATATATACAACAAACTATAGATGAAGCGAACAAATTAATATTAATAGAAGCAAAATACTTTATGGTCAAGTCTTACAAGGTCTGCCGCACAGGGCTTACAACAAAAGAGAGTTTGCAGCGGAAAACAAAACAACTCGTGGAAACCATTTGACATGCCCACAGGCTATCGAGTGGAGGACGTCTCCTAGTTCGCATGATCCTCAAAGTACTCCTCTTCATAGAACTCGGAGATCCCTGGGTCCTCTTCAGTGACTGATCAACCAGGGGGCGTAAAGCCGTGAGTACTTTGAATGTACTCAGCAAGTCGTATGCAAATAATATTCATACAAGGCTTGACAAGGATAGCTTTATGGTTATCTTGCAGAAAGCAATATTAACTGGAAGTACAGTAGGTAGATTACAAAGCACCAGTTGAAAGATTAATACGTAAGTAATCAAGTTCTTTGAAACAGCTCGTGAACACCCCGTTCACTCCCCAGACCACTCGTAACCAATCACGACTACATTTTTGAGAAAGTCTACCCCTTATGTGAAATCACCAGGCATTGTCCATGTAACGTCCCAAGTTTTTCCGAGTCCTTGAGTTTTCAAAATAAAAAGAACCATTTGGTTTTGATGAGAGTTCTGAAGTTTAACTTGAGATTTCGGAATTAAAGGTATTTAAAATGACTAAATCCAACTTCAACTAATTCGAGTTGGGTTTCTTTCGAGTTTGTTGGAGTTCTCTGGTGTTGTTTTTGCCCTTTCTCTGTTCGCTCCGTGTTTCCCTCGGCTCAGCTCTTTCCTCCAGACCTCCCTTCGTTTAGATCTGAGGGTCTAGATCTCCCTTCGTTTGGATCTGAGGGTCCAGACCTCCCTTTGTTTGGATCACCTCCCTTCAGTCTAGACCTCCCTTCAGTCCAGACCTCCCAATTGGTTTAGACCTCCCCTCCCGTCCGACCTCCGGGTGGTCCTGGTGACCTCCGGGTGGTCTTGGAGACTTGCTACAATCACCCTCCTAGTCTTTTTGCAAAGACCACCCTTTGGGCGCGACCTCCTCTTTGGCCATGACCTCCTTCTTTTTTGTCTTTTTGCCGCGACCTCCCCTTTGGCCGCGACCTCCCCCCTTTTGTCGTTTTGCCGCGACCTCCCCTTTGGCCGTGACCTCCCCCTTTTTTGTCGTTTTGTCGCGACCTCCCCTTTGGCTACGACCTCCCCTTTTTTTGTCGTTGTGCCGCCACCTCCTCTTGGTCCGCGACCCCCCTTTGGTCTTTTTGCAAAGACCTCCCTCTGGGTCTTTTTGCAAAGACCACCCCTGTGTCATGACCTCCTCGTGGGTCACGACCTCTCCGTTGGTCTCGACCTCCCCTTTGGTTGGACCACCCTTCTGAGTTGTAACAGGCCCCACCTGTCAACTCTATTCACCTTCTCCTTCCTCCTATTGTGTCAATTCTGACGCAAAGGACCTTGTGCATTTAATGTCGTTGTGTCGCATTAAATGATGTCACATTTTTGCAGTACCTGTTCCTTCTCTCGTCTACTCCTCGACCTGCTCCCATCATCTCCTTCACTTGCCCTTGGGCACGTGTGTTTCTAAATCTTAGAGGCTCTCCTTGTATCATGGGCTATAAAAACCTGAGCAGCTCTCTTTTATCTCCTTTAGCCTTCTCCAACTTTCTTGCTCTGCTCAGGACCTCCTCCTCAGGACCTCCTTCGTCCTCTCCCTCTCAGTTGGACCTCCTCCCGAGAGCCGTTTTTAATTCTGTGTTTTCTTTTGGTTCTTGTTTGGTAGTTTTGGTTTTCATTTGAATTCGATGTATTTATTTAGTTCTTTGCACGCGTGTAGATTCCGACTTCACCAAAGAGTTCGTAGACCCGGCAACCTCTACTGAAAAACTTCAACTCTTCAACGAAGGCAAGTCATAGACCTTTGATCATGTTGATCCCAGTTTGCAAAAGTACTTTGTTTTATACCAACATGCATGGCTATTTATATAAAAATAGTTTGAGAATTAGCTAATCACCAATTTGGCAGTATGACTCCTTGGATACTTGTAATTCACATGTTGACATGAACCTTTGGACCACCATAGGTTGGGTAATCTTAGTTGGACCTCTTTGAGATAACCAACATGGGTGTGTATTGTTGCTTAGACCTGCTTAGTTATGCGTTGTCTCAATCACCTGTTTAATCGTGTTAATTTAACTTAATGATCTATGGAATTTTGGCACATATTTGTCTTGGCATGTGTTGTCTTGCAAGCGTTGCCGCTGGCCTGTGTAGACGCTAATAAAATTTATTGTGCTGTGACTAGGGTGGTCATTGGCCGGGTTGAACCCAAAATTGTTTTCGCTCGGGTGAGTGATCGTGCAGTAAAGGGGTGCTATACGCACACTAGGATGAGGAGGTCTCGCCTAAGCACCAACTAAGGACTTAACCTTGTAAGCCATTGATCCGGGCCACATCATGCAACCACAAGACCATTATGGGGTGGTCCTAGCTAACTAATTGGCAATGATTTGATTCGGTTCCGTTTTGGTGGAAGTGTGGAAGGACCTGGGTTAGACGCCCACACTTGGTGCAAGAGGGGGCCAGTAAGGCGAAACCTTAGCGAGCGGGACCAAATCAAAGCAGAACCTTGTAAAGGCTTTGTCACGCGCTCTAGCCTGCTTACCAAAGGTAGTGAGCAGGGGCATCGATGGGTGTCAAACAAGCTAGAGAATTCGTGTCTTGTGGGTAAAGTTGTGCAACCTCTGCAAAGTGTAATCTATTCGAATAGCTGCGTCCTCGGTTATGGACATGCCTGGTGATTTCACGCAAGGGGCGGAGTTTTCTCAAAACTTGTTGTTGGGTTTGGTTCCGAGTGGTCCAGCCCACGACCAGGGTGGTCGTGGGTGGTCTAGCTCACGACTAGGGTGGTCGTGAGTGGTCTGGGCACACGACCACCGGGGTAGTCGTGTGTTGGTTTCAAAAGAGAACTTGTTACTTATGTGCTAGTATTTCAAACTTTTGCTTTACAATCTACTTATTGTATTTCAATTCAATGTTGCTTTCTACAAACTAACCATAAAGCTATCCTTTGTTGAGCCTTGCATGAATATATTTGCATACATTCTCTATGGCTTGCTGAGTACATTCAAAAGTACTCATGGCTTGTGCCCTCTGTTTGATCAGTAGCTGAAGAAGACCTCCCAGGGTGCTCCGACCTCTTTGAGGAGGAGGTCTTGGAAGACCTCTTGTGCTAGAGGAGGTCTTTGAGGACCTCTGCATGCTAGGGGACGTCCTCCACTCGATTGCCTGTGGGCATGTCGTGTGGCCTCCATGTGTATTTTGGCTTTGTTTCTCCGTTGCGACCTCTTTGTCGTTGTAGCCTACATGGCAAGACCTCTGTAAAAAGCTTGACCATAAGGTCTTTTGTTGTTACTAAGTATTTATTGGTCCGCTTCTTCTATAGTTTGTTGTATGGCTGTGATGACATCTTTGTTGAACTGTGCGGCCCAGCCACTGATCATGGGACTGGTCCGGTGTGCACAGGAGGTCCCAGGGGTGGTCTACCCCGGGGGCCATGACAAGGTGGTATCAGAGCCATATCGACTGTAGGATGTAACCCTAGCTAGCAGGTCGTTTTAGCCTAGAATTGAAAACTTAATTTATAAATCAAATCAACAGAGTAACCTGAGTGGCTATTCTTTTCTCATCTTACTCTATTCCATTCTCATCTTATTCTAATCTCTTCCCACTTCATTCTTAGATTCTTGCCCTTATCCCCCCTCTGGAACTTTGTTTTCAAATTTAAATTAAACTCTCTTATCTCAGTGATCTCAATAGGACCGAGCCTGCTTTAATTTTGACCACCCCAATAGGTTAGGTTAGATGTGTTTTAGTAGAGTGGCCTCCTCAGTTTAGTACCATTTAGACCTCCTGTTTGGGTCTTGTTGCCTCTTTTAGCTCTCCGGCTAATTGCTCTTTGGGTTTAACCGACCTCCCCAGTTAGGATGTTCCATCTTTCTCCCTTGTTCTTACTCACCTTTGTGATTTTCCCTCTTACCCAGTGTGCTTTCTCTTCTCATCTATTAAGCTTGGGAAGTTTGTGTAGATGGTCCAGACTCACAACTCAGCAAGTCAAGAGGAGCCAGTGGACCCTTTTTCTTAGCCGCCACCACCTCCTCCAGTAGCCCCCTCAGATCCAGGCTTGGGTCAATTCATGGCGACACAGGTGCAATTAATGAATGAAGTGATGCAGAATATGAATCAAATGATGAACCAGCAAAATCAAATCTCTGTTGCTCTTCTCTCATTGTTGAATCAGAGCCACCAAGTAGCTGCCATGCCACCACCGCCACCACCAGTTGTTCCCCAGTCAAGATTGGCGGAGTTTATGAGGACTCGACCACCCTCGTTCTCCAGCTCCTTAGAGCCATTGGACGCAGATGATTGGCTGCATTCAATTGAAAAGAAGCTTGCCATCACTCGGTGTGATGACCGTGAGAAGGTCTTGTATGTTGCACATCAATTGGAGGGACCAGCCTCAGAATGGTGGGAAAGTTTTTGTGCTACCCATGTAGACCACCGAGTATCACTTGGACAGAGTTTTCGGAGGCTTTTCGCTACTTCCATGCCCCTGATGGAAAGGTGGAAATGAAGAAGAATGAGTTTCGTGAGTTACGTCAAGGCAATATATCAGTGGGTGAGTACCTCAACAAGTTCACCTAACTCTCAAGATATGCTCTAGAGGACGTCTCCACGGATGGTGCATGTCAGAAATGATTTACCAGAGGTCTCAACCCTGCCTTGAAGGTTCAAGTCGTTGGCAACGACTACAAGGACTTCAACACCTTGTGAACAAGGCTATGCTTGTTGAAGAATCTCGAAGGGAGCTCGCAGAGTCCTATAAAAGGAAGATAGTGCGACGTGGTGGTCACCAAGGACATTCTCAGAGGGCCAGGACGTCCACACGACCTCCTGCCTGTTTTGCTCCTTACGTTGCTCCCAGGACCACCCTTGCGACCACCTATCGCTCGGGAACTCATAGTCTTCGCACCCAAAGATCGACCAATGACCAAGGACCCCAATCCATTGCGAGGGATCACCTGTTTTAGCTGCCACCAGTTGGGACACTACGCTAGCAATTGTCCCATGAAGCAAGGACCCCCCAGGTCAAAGTCAATGCAGGACCTCCCTGCTAGGAACAAGTCGTGGAGCTCCTCAGACCTCCTCGGCACCAGCCAAGACCTCCTAGAGAGGTCATGTGAACCACGTCACCGTGGAGGAAGCCCAGACCGCTTCGGACGTTGTGCTAGGTAAGTTCCTAGTACATTCAGCTCTTGCAACCATTTTGTTTGATTTTGGAGCTTCCCATTCGTTTGTTTCTCGGAGTTTTGCTGCAAAGCACTAGTTGAGGGTTTCAACTCTTAAGACCTCCTTGTTGGTCCAATCCCCCGGTTCGGAGTTAAGCACGAACCAGGAATGTCCACAAGTTAAGGTGATCATAGAAGGGGTAGAATTCCTAGCCAACTTGACCATCATTGACACCAAGTCTTTAGATGTGATCTTGGGAATGGATTGACTCACGGATCACCAAGCTATTTTGGACTGTGGTGGGAGAAGCATCACTTTGACCAGTCCAAATGGGATTAAAGTGAAGTTTGAGACCTCCTCAGAGAAGCCTGAAGAAGCAGTGGTCTGTAATGTCAAAGTTATGTCTTTGGAAGACGTCCCAGACGTCCCAGTAGTCTGTGAATTCCCAGATGTCTTTCCAGATGAGTTACCTGGAATGCCTCCAGACCGAGACTTGGAGTTTGTCATCAACCTTGTCCTTAGAACAGCACCAATCTTGAAGAGGCCTTATCGGTTGCCAGTTGATGACCTGGTTGAGTTGAAGAAACAGATTGAAGAGTTGCAATCCAAAGGTTTTGTGAGACAAAGTTCTTCACCATGGGGTACTCCAGTGATCTTTGTTGCAAAGAAAGATGCTACTCAGAGGATGTGTGTGGACTATCGTGCACTCAACGAGGTCACCATCAAGAACAAGTACCCTCTACCCCGAATTGATGACTTGTTCGACCAGTTGAAAGGAGCTGGGGTGTTCTCCAAGATAGACTTGAGGTCAGGATATCATCAGTTGAAGATTCGCTAAGGGGATGGAGAAACTCACTAGGGCCGAGAGAGAGACGAAGGGAGGGAGTCGGTGGGCGGGCGATCGAGCCGAAGACGTGGGTGCTCTGGTGGACTCCTTGGCGGCGAGGCGGCGATGTAGGCTCGGCTCCAGCGGTGGCGAAACCCCAAGCACGGAGGAACTGGGCGAGAGCAAGAGAGTTGGGTGCGGAAAAAGGCCATGAAAGAGGGTTGCTCAGGCTTTTATAGCAAGGGGAGACGTGGAGAGTCGCTGAAAGACTCAGAGGGACACGCATTCAAGGGTAGGTAAAGGAGGAGATGGAGGCAGGTAGGGGAGGAGATAAGAGAGGGAACGAGTACTGCAGAAGCGACAGCATTTAATGCGATACAACAGCATTTAATGTACGAAGACTTTTGCGTCAGCAGTGACGCAGCGGGAGGAAAAAGAAGGTGAGCAGGGCTGACAGATGGGGCTAGTTAAAACTCGGGAGGGTGGTCCAACCAAAGGGGAGGTCATGACTAAAGAGGTGGTCATGACCGGTCTTCCAAGACCACCCGGAGATTTTCTAGGACCACCCGGAGGTCTTGGACCGAGAGGGAGGTCCAGACGAGAGAGAGGTCTGGACTGAGGGAGAGGTCCAAACAAGAGGGAGGTCTGGACTAAGGGGGAGGTCCAAACAAGAGGGAGGTCTGGACTAAGAGGGAGGTCCAAACAAGAGGGAAAACGGGACGAGCAGAGAAAGGGGATGTTGAACACCCAAGAACTCTAGCAAACTCAAAACAAACCAAATTTTGAATTAATCGAAGTTTGATTAATTCAAATTAAATTGCTTTTGAATTCTAAAATTTCAAGTTAAGCTTTAGAAATTCAACAAAACCAAATTGTTATTTATATTTTGAAAATTTTCAGAAAGGCCTGAAAATCGGAATGTTACATATTTGCCACAAAATCATTATTTAAAACTGCGGTTAAAATCTGGGTCGTTTCAAGAGCCTCTCCGCCAGATGGCCCTTTTGGAGATCGTAGGTTGCCACGTTGATGATGGTGGTCTCATTGATTCATTTCATTTGGCACTTGGCCTCCGCGAACCGTTTGAAGAAGCTACACAGAAACTCATTCAACGCTTGTTTTTATCATGAATAGGTGTCCTGCGTCTTTGGGTTCGGCGTAGTTTCCTTGGAAGTTGTTGCATATCTGATTTCGAGGTTGTTCCTACACGTATATCAACTGGCGAAGTATGGTGAAGAACCACATCAGCGCCACGCCCATAAGGGCGAGGATGATACTCTTTGCCTTGGTGGTGTCATCTCCCCCGACGACTTCGATAGTTGTCATATACTCGAAGGAGTTCCATGGGGTCGGTATCTCCGTCGCAGGTTTTGACAACGAGCATCATAAATTATGCGGGCCAATGGGATGCCTCGAGGCTAGCGCTCAATGGGGAGCTCGGGTCCCCTCGGAGCACAAGCTACGACCATGTTGTCGCGAGGGATGCTACAAGGACAAGTGCGGTGGTGGCTATGATGAGATTTCGGCCAGTTTCTCCTCCGGCCGTTGAACCGAGCCCGGAGATAGCGGCTGCTAGGGTCGCTTCTACAAGGTGGTGCTACTGAAGGCTCTGTAATTCTTGGCATAGGTCAACCAGTTCTTTTGCATCACCTCGTATGCCTCCTGGCAGAGGTCAACTATTTGTGTGCTAGAAACATTTTACACACTGAAATCCAATTATTATTGTATGTCACTGCTTGCATTTATTCGAGTTTTGCTTGCATTGCATGTATGGTACTGGTCCTCAGCACCCTCATGTTTCAGTGTTGCTGTAGACTGAAAACATCCTACAGATCAGCAGATGTGCTTTATTGTTGGTTACACGTATCCTGACTATTGTTGTTTGTATGATAATGGTCCTCAATAGTGTTACGTTGAAGTACAAGTGAATTGTCTATCTTCTCTTATTAATTTAAGTTTTTGGATGAACTAGTTAGTGTATGCAACTCAATACGGTATCAGAGTCAAGAGGTCTTTGAGTTCAAGCCCCAGCTAACACAATTACAAAAATAATAATTGCAGCTCACTTCTATTTCACGTCTTAGGCCCGATGAAGCCTACATGCGAGGGGGTTGAAGTATAAGTGAATTGTCTGTTTTTTCTCATCAACTTAAGCTTTTGGATGAATTAGTTGATGCATGCAACTCAATAGTTACCCTCCATTGCTAGAGATTGAAACACACTATCATTCAGTACTATGTTACAAATTCTGTAAAGCTTTTTCTTATCATTTTAAGCTTTTGGATGAATTGATTGATGCATGCATCTTCATTACTAGAGATCGAAACACACTATCATTCAGTATTGTGTTGCAAATTCTGTGAAGACCTAAATACGAACCATTAGCATCTCCCCAACTGCCGTTTATCATGTGCGTGAACCCTATCTTACGACTACGAGAACCTCTATCTTTTTGAGAGGACAAACACCCAAAAAGAGAATAAAATATAGGAGTCAAGAGCCAGCCTTAATGGGCCTTTTGTAGAATGCACGGGCCTCATCTAACTGTGAGAAGAGGCCCAAAGCGCGAGCGAGCCCTAACTCGCGCCGCTATAAAGGGGCGACCCCTTCGGCGTGCTACTAGGGTTTATCTCCTCTCGCCGCAGCCTCCCTCGAAAGCCAGACAAGGAGAAGGGCGAAGGCGGCGGACGGGAAGATGTCGGAGAAGAAGCGCGCCGCCGGCACCCGCAAGGACGAGGTGGTTACCCGCGAGTACACCATCAACCTCCACAAGCGCCTCCACGGATGGTATCATCCCCTCCCCCACTTCTCTTCCATTCACAACCTTTGCACTTGCAGTAGATCAGCGAGTTTAGAGGCCAGACATAACTTTAACGAGGTCTTATGATGGCGCTATACCTGCCGTTCTTGTGGATGCTGGTGCGGAGGTTCGCTGCCTGCGAGCACTCTGTGGGCTCGCGAATGGCTGATGCACCTGTGTTTGGATCGATATCCTTAGGCCAGCTAAATTACAGTAGGGATCATATGACCGAGTGGGGTTTGGTACTTGTGGATCCCGCTCTTGTATTTGATCCCACATTTTTTTAGTGTGGATCTTGGTTAGTAATCTTTGTTTGGCTTGGTAACTAGCGTCATGTAGCCATTGAAATTTGTGTGTGCCATTTGATTAGGTGTTAATCGGGTATAGTCAGGTGTCTGCCTTTTTAATCTTGTGGCTGCACACAGTTACATGCCCGGGAGATGGACTCTGCTCATCGTTACACGTACTGCTTCTTGTTATGCTACCATGTGTTCCATTTGGGCAGTAAATTTCTCTAAGGGGTGCCCTCTCGTTCATTGTTATGTTAGGATATTTTGGTCATTGTCTTTGATTGCCATCAGAGTGAGAGATTGTATGCGACAATCTGGTTGTTTCTGCTGATATTGTCAAATCTTCAGTAGATGGTTATTATTCCTGTACCTGTTTCGGTGATTTATTTATTTTTGACGATTTAGTTATCTGGTCTGATAATTTGATCTATTATGCCCGGACATAGTCAGGTATCTGTCTTTAAATATTGTGGTTGATACAGTTACATGCCCGGTACATAAATGTTGCTCATCGTTACACATGTTGCCTTCGTATGCTGTCATGTGTTCCATTTGGGCACTACATCGAAATGAACACTACTTTTTTATTCTTGTTATGCTGCTATGTGTTCCATTTGGTTAGTAAATTTCTCGAAGGGGGTGCCCTCTCTGGTTCATTGTTATGTTTATGATATTTTGGTCATTGTCTTTGATTGCCATCAGAGCAAAAGATTGTGTACGACAATCTGGTTGTTTCTGCTGATATTGTCAAATCTTCAGTAGATGGTTCTTGTTCCTGTACCTGTTTTGGTGATTTGTTTGTTTTTGAAGATTTAGTTCTCTGATCTGATAATTTGATCCATTATGCCCGGACATAGTCAGGTATCTGTCTTTAAATATTGTGGTTGATACAGTTACATGCCTGGTACATAAATGTTGTTCATCGTTACACATGTTGCCTTCATATGCTGTCGTGTTCCATTTGGGCACTACATTGAAATGAACACTACTTTCTGATTCTTGTTATGCTACCATGTGTTCCGTTTGGTCAGTAAATTTCTCTAAGGGGGTGCCCTCTCTGGTTCGTTGTTATGTTATGATATTTTGGTCATTGTCTTAGATTGCCATCAGAGCGAGAGATTGCATACTACAATCTGGTTGTTTCTGCTGATATTGTCAAATCTTTAGTAGATGATTCTTATTCCTGTACCTGTTTTGGTGATTTGTTTGTTTTTGAAGATTTAGTTCTCTGATCTGATAATTTGATCCATTATGCCCGGACATAGTCAGGTATCTGTCTTTAAATATTGTGGTTGATACAGTTACATGCCCGGTACATAAATGTTGCTCATCGTTACACATGTTGCCTTCATATGCTGTCATGTGTTCCATTTGGGCGCTACATCGAAATGAATACTACTTTCTGAAGCATTGTTCTGTTTTGTACCTGGCACGGTGTAGATTCTTTCTAACGCAGTATCATATTACACATGTTCATCTGGTTGTTTGCTTGTTCATAGATATGCTACCTGATCATATACTGACTTATGTCCTGTGTGGCTAATAGCGCTACATCCATTCCCAACTATCCTCATCAGCTCATCGTGTCTTTGCTTATTAAAATTACAATTGACTTTAATTGTGGTGTTTCTTTATCTTGACAGTTGTTAGAATGTTTACATTGATTAATTGTGGTGTAACATTATGTCTGGTCTCATTAAAAAAAATCATTGTGTGTTACAAGTTCCAGTATCTTAATTACAGTTGTATTACTAATCAGGCTTCCGTTTGACAATATCAGTTGAATCGAGGATATGGTTTTTGTTTGATCCACTAACCCAGAGGTAATGGTATCTCAAATTTTCTTATAAACAGCACCTTCAAGAAGAAGGCACCAAATGCCATCAAGGAGATCAGGAAGTTTGCACAGAAGGCCATGGGCACAACAGATGTCCGCATCGATGTGAAGCTCAACAAGCACATTTGGAGCAGTGGTATCCGGAGTGTCCCAAGGCGAGTCCGTGTGAGAATTGCCCGTAAGAGGAACGACGAGGAGGATGCCAAGGAGGAACTCTACTCTCTGGTCACAGTTGCTGAGATCCCTCAAGAGGGTCTGAAAGGTTTGGGAACCAAGGTTGTTGAGGATGAGGACTAAACCATGGTTTGTGTCAGTTAGAACTTAATGCATATCTCTACTGAGAGCAAATTTGGAAGTCTTGCTTTAGCCTATTGTTATCTACTGTTGATGACTTATGTAACAGAAGATTCAAGACGTTGCTTATTTCCTTGAAGCGCTTGAAATGTTTGTCGAATTGTTTGTGATCAGTGGAGGATCTGCATGCCTTGTGATGATTCTGTGTTCCAGTATCACTTTTGAGCTATAAACAATGCTTGCTAGGAGCATCACTTCTGAACTGGACAAATTGCTTGTTATAGAACTTTTGGTTTGGTTCTATGTGTTTGATTCCTCTTTCCTGGCATCAGTGATTTACTTAGGGGAGTGCTGGAGTGTCTTTCAGGGAGGGGACTACATAACGAAATCTGCTGGAAGAAGGATGTAGGGGCATAAAACTTTAAAAATGTACTGCTGGTGTATCTTGTTCACATTTGCTGAATTTCTGGCGAGGTATTTGCATTATCGACCAAGTGCTTGGTGAACGTGTACTTCTGGTGTGTTTTCGCCTCCATTTTCGGTCGACGAGCACGAACTGCTCCGTTGTTTTCCGGGCTGCACAGGTTCTGGCTCTCAATGCTTGAATTGCTCGTGTGTATCTGGAAATTTACCGTCATTTGGTGCTAGCGCTACGAGTACTCTTGCCTGTCAATGTCCTTTTAGGTCTTCTGATTTGATGAGTGCTGACTGCTATGCTTGTCCTATTTCGCTGGACGGTGAAAGACCGGTTGGGCATAATGTTGCCGAGCCTGGGCTAAAATGACACATTTTTTAAACAAAATAGCAAAACTTACTCTCCACATAAGATGATAAAAATAGCATCCCTAAACCTGATTTTGCTGTCGAAAGCCACGTGCTGCAATCCTAGACAGGGGAAGGTGGTATGAGCACGTTCTTGCCGCGGTCTAGGTGTGCGGCATATGGCTTCCATGGCAATTTAGCATGGTAGAAATGGCATTTCGGACGAAAAAGAGGGTAGTTTTGCTATTGTGTTAAAAAAAGAGGCTAAATCAGGCCACATCCCTATGGTCATAAAGCCATGCTATCCCTATAAGGCATATCGCCTCGAATTTTTGGTAGATACGGCCCGTTTGCAACTCGTATTTGCAGATTTGACCATCGCAGACATGTATATGCAAATATGACATCGTTCTTGTCTTGCAACAAACTAACGACTCTGTCTTGCCATGTGGCCCTCCCATCCCTTGACTCGGTCATTGCATACGGCAATGGCCCATCTTTAATATGCCACGTGGCCTCCCTCCTCCTCATGGCCAAGGTTAGAAAATTAGGGTTTAATTTGTTTGTAGAAATTATAAAATATAGCGAACGAGTTCCAAAAATCATGAAAATTTATGTAGAGCCTCCCGACACAATGTACTATACGGTGTAAATTTTTCATAATTTTATTCCTTTAGAATTTTTCTCGCAATTTCATATAAGTGTACTATTTGTATGAATTTATAAATGTAGAAATGGAGCTCCAAAAATTATGAATTTTATTTTGAAGGCTCATCACGCAGTGGACTTGATGGTGTACTATTTGATATGTGATATGAAATTGTCTTAAAAATTTAGGATTTAGGTCACGAAAAATTGTATTTTAGATTTCGGAAATTAGGATTTCATGTGACTTGGAATGTATGGAAAAAACTGCATTGCAACTCCATTCGAGATGTCGATATACAATATGGCGCAGGAGTACACACATAACCACCAAAATAAGCGTACAAATATAGCAAAACAAAATATGAATACAAATATACCGAAACATAATCGCATAACACGGGATATACTAAAGTCTAGATAAGCTTGTGCATGAACTGGGATGAAATAGGATGGGGCATTATCACATGTAACCCGATCAAATAGGACACTCTTTGTTAATTTATCAGTCTACTATGGATGATATTTTTTTATACTGTATTGTACCATAGTCTAGATAAGCATTGCATGAACCAAAGCGATGCGAATCATATAACGATGGCATTGCGAGATCATATAATGATGTCATATTAGCCTTGATTATACGATATGCGAGTGGAGGTTGCATATCGACATCTTGAATGGAATTGCAATGCTTTTTTTTTCCCACACATTCCAAGTCACATGAAGTCATGAAACCCTAATTTCAAACACGAAATCAAAATTTCGCAATCTAAATCCTAAATTTTCGAGACAATTTCAGATCACATATCAAATTGTCCAAATAGTACACAATCAAGTCCACTGTGATGAGCCTTCAAAATAAAATTCATAATTTTTGGAGCACAATTTCTACATTTATAAATTCGTACAAATAGTACACTTATATGAAATTGCGAGAAAAATTCTGAAGGAATAAAATTATGAAAAATTTACACCGTATAGTACACTGTCAGGAGGCTCCACATAAAATTTAGTGATTTTTGGAACTTGTTTGCTGTATTTTATAATTTCTACAAACAACCGCGAAACCCTAATTTCCCAAACCCTAATTTCTCTATACCCGACGGTGCGGGAGGGGAGGGAGGGCCACGTGGCGGTGTGTGGGCCATTGCCGTAGGGTCACCATGTGGCAACGGCTGAGCTGGCGGGGCAGGCGGGTGGGCGAGGAGGGCCACATGGCGGTGTGGGAGCCATTGCCGCACGACCACCGTGCGGCAACAGTGCCATATTTACAAATACATATCCGCGGTGGTCAAAACTGCAAATACGGGTTGCAATCGGGCCGTGTCTGCCAAAAAATCTATCGTCTCTAGACTCTCAACTCTGATATAAACGAAGACAAAAAAGGAAATAGGGAAGCCTTAAGAAACATAACAAGAACAGTAGGAAGTAGGAACACGGCACGATAATTTTCTAAGTTCATTTTCTCCTGACAAAGAATTTATAGCTCCGAGGAAGCTTCTCAGTGGTCCAATGTAATAGTCAAAAATCACAGTGCATGGTTAAGACATGGACCCCGCCGACAATAAGACATTTTGGATGATCTAGAAAACGTGGTATCAGCAATTGATATGTCCTCGACCATCAGCAATGAATTGCCTGTAACAAGGAGAAGAGCTGAACTATGGGATCTCGGAATTATTTGAGATAGTGTAATCAAACATAAAATAAAATTGTAGTAATATAAGTTTTGATACAGAATGGAGCAGAACTTTCCAAATTTGAATACTGAATGATAATATGAAGCACAACTTGACAGTTTTACGCGGCGCATCAATTGGTTCAATTGTTAAAAGCAAAAGCGCAAGAAGCTCAGCATCAAAAGCTCATATTTCAGCACCAATCACTGTACACTGTTGAGACTGTTAACTACAGCATATCTAAAACGACTCCAGATATAGAAATGCTACTAGGCATGACTGTGTGTCTATGTTAGCTCATTTGATACAAATGCAATAGAATAATCTGATTTACCATAGCTACTCCTACCAAAAAATACTGTGGCATTATGATTTAACACCCACTAATATAGTACATTTCTTTCAGCACTAACACAGACTGTGAATACTCATAGCATACAGCCATCCACTTGAGCCAGGCTGACGATGCTTAGCCACCGATCATATTGACTGCAAGAGTTAGTAGGAATTTTCCTAATCTATACGACAAATTATCCCAGTTAACCACACAAACCGAGCACGAAAGTTTGGATTCCACAAACAACACTCTCGATCACGAACACGCAACTACACAATTTCAGTATAATGATACCAAATAACTCGAGATCAAATTACTAGAGCCAAAGGTAAGGATGCGATGAGACATAGAGATGCACAATTGCGTGTACCTATGGATCAGAAGTAGATGGCCATCTGAACCCCCTTCTCCACGAAACCGCACTTGGCGTAGTACGCGCGCAGCTCGGGGTTGCAGTCGAGGATGACCTTGTAGCAGCCGGCATCCTTTGCGATCTCCACGAGGCGGCGCACGGTGCGGAGCCCGAGGCCCCGGCCACGCGCGGCGGCGTCGACCACCACGTCCTCCACGTGCCCCACCTTGCCGCCGCCGCGCAGGAACTTGCGCTCCACGAAGAGGCACCCCGTGGAGAGGATCCGCCTCTCAGTTGCGGCGGCGGGGTCCTCGGCCACGAGGATGACGTGGTCGTCGCCGAGGGCCGCGAGTTCGGCGAAGCACGTGGCGAACTCGGACGCGGTGAGGTCCGGGCAGGCGGAGAGCTGGGAGAGGAGAGAAAGGAAGCCCCTCTCGCGGTCGGCGACCTCTAGTCGACGGATTTGGACCGAGCCGTCGGTTTCTGCGGCGGCAGATTCCGGCGATGTGGATGCCATTTGGGTTCGGGAGCTCGGGACTGAGGCGTTTGGCTTCGGCAAATGACACTCTTTTCACCCCTGTGCTGCACGTTGCATAGGCGTTGGATGGCGCATCAACGCTGTCATCGACCATGGTGAAATACGCAGGATAGGTTCGTTTGCTTTATAAGCTGAAACAAAGCAGAGGATTATAAGTTAAAAATCTAAGAATGAGGGTATAAAAATAATAATTTAAGATTGAGCTCAAGCTTAGTTGGGGAAAAACGCAAATAGGGTCATGCTCGATTGGAACGTACTTTTTAAATTTGAAATTCACAACCCATTAGAGTGGTCTGTCAACTTATCTGAAGTGGGTTTCAAACAACCAGGTGGCTCGCAATGTCGCGCCTCATATATCAAAATAGTGATATTTCAATCTCTAAGCGTAATATCATCTTCTTGGAATGTGATATACCTTAGTAGAGGCGAACCGTATCATTGCATTATATCATTTCTGATCTTCCAACGAAAAAATGAAGGTTGTCTGTCACACTGATTTGTTGTAGTCTCTTAAAAAATCGGCCTCAAATGCTATTTTCTGATTACACCTCACTGAGGTGAGAGATAATAGCACATCAAAGGACCCAAATCCCACAGTCCCATCTCACTCCCATCATTGGTTATATGCCCTCTTCATTCATTCAGTCAACTCCAAAAAATTTAGAGTAAATATCACTAAACCACAGGTTTTAGGGCAGTTGTATCTCAAAACCCCAGGTTTTGTAAATTGTATCAGTTAACCCCAGGTTTTGTAGATTTAGATCAGACTTAGGATTCAGAATTGTAGTTACAATGCATCTACTACCTGGGTTATGGTTTAACACTATCTGTAGATAATCCCTAATCCTCAGATATTGCTGCTTGTGATTCCTAAGCCTGATCTAAATCTACAAAAATTGAGGTTAACTGATACAATTTACAAAACCTGTGGTTTTAAGATACAACTGCCCTAAAACCTATGGTTTAGTGATATTTACTCAAAAATTTAGGAACATAGTAAGTTTAGAGGCCCACGTAGAAACAAGCCAATAAACACGTCGTATTTAAGTTTCTTTAGGTCAATGAAGAAGGGTATTTTATCCGTTCCTAAACAATGCATTAGTACTATTTCTCCCTACCTCTTTCCCAGGGCATGTGCATGTGCATGTGCTGTAGTACATACACCGGCTTTATTGGTCGTTGGCTGGCGAACGAATGTGAAACTTGATCGGCAATTATGTGTGTGAGAGATATAAATCTGGGCTATTACTTGTATGAAATGGTCACCGAATAATAGATAACCGTATGCTTCTTTTTCATGACATCACAGTTTCTATTGAATCACCCTACACTGCTTATTCGTGGATATTGGTAGATCCATATATCGCTGAAGTAAGACAGGTAACAGCAACACCACACGCTAGACTCTTTAATTTTATTTTTCGATGGAGTACGGGCAATGAATTATTGAATAACAAGTTCTCTGCTGGAAGTTTTCTTTAGCGGCGACGTCGTGAATCCATGCCGACAGTAAATGAACATTCGGATTCGGTGCTATCTTTAGGAAATTGGATTCAGTACCATTGGAATTAATACGGGCTAGATCTAATTTTAATTCTAATTAATTTTTAAAAAATCTCAAAGGCCTATGTACACATGCTAAAACTGTTTAGTTCCACATGGAGTGATGAATGGAAGCAACACCATTTTTATAAGGTAGAACGTGGTAGCCCCTTGTGGAATTAGAGAGAGCCAATACACGCGCGCGCTCGCTCGCTCGCTCGCCGTGCCATGCGTGTCGGGTGCGGGCGCGTTTTTCTTTATCTATTCGAAAATCGAAACGCACCGACTCGTAATAAATGGCATTAACGAATGGCTGCTAGTAACGGTTCAGTTACTAGTGAGTAATGGCTGCGGTTAACACTGGTTGATGGTGAATTAATGGTAACCGTTTTCTTGGCGAATTAAAAACATCTGGCCTCTTTGTTTTTGGCTATAAAAAAGAACAGTGTGCTGGTTCTTCTCCAATCTTCCTCTCTCGACGAAAGACTAAGACATAATTCTATTGGATCTGGCTGCTGTCTCTGGCGATCTCCATCCCGGTGAGGCACGTGTACGGTTGCACCGGGAGAGCAGGTCTCCGGAACCTTTGTCCTTAAAGGCTTGCACAAGCGAGGACGAATATGGTTTTTGGGGAGCGTTCGCGCGACTGCTCGTTGCTTCCTCTTCATCCGATTTTCTGCTACATCTACATCAACTGCACTACTACTATCACGACGTCCACTACGCCATGACGAACGACGACCTCATTAAGACTTCTGCTGCTGCTTTTTCTTCCACTGAATCTGAGTGTGGCTATCTCTCACTTGTTACTTGGTTAGCTTTATTACCTGTTTTTATCTTGAACACTGAGATAGGTATACTAGCTTCTGTCCTTTTAGAAATTAGTATGGCTATAGTGTTCTTAATTATTTGATTTGTGAAAATGGCTAGAGTAATTTCTATAATTTATCTAGTACTTTTCTGGATTAAAGTAACTCAAAAAATACTTACATCTTCAACAAGTACTATGATACTCCAATGGGAACGTTAGCCATGATGGCCAAGAATTGACGAATGGGAATCATTAAATCGAAGGACATGGCCATGGCGTGCCCCCTTCAGATGATCAGATCTATAGGAATATACAATTCAGGAGAAAAGACTTCGAATGGAGAATAGGACTTATTTACAAATTACAGCTATTGGCCTATTGGGATACGCGGGTCAGGAGCGAATGCCATGGATTAGACAGATGGCAGAACATAATAGCTCAACTCTCTCTGACTCTGATGTAACACGAGACAAATTGAGAACAATCAGTTCAACTTTTCAACATGCTGCGTTGTTTGAGGGAGAGGCTTCACAAGCGACTCGAGATGAAGAGGTTTCCAGAGACAGCGCAGACTCGTGTCCTGACCAGACGGCCGCGATCTCCAGATCAACCGAGAAACCCCGCGCGCGCGTGCTGCCTCGCCGGTCGCCGCACGACGATTTCTTCCAAGGCCATGCCTAACCTACCGTGGCCGCTGCTGACAACGTAATTAAGCCACACCCAGACTAAAAGTCTAGAACCAACTTGTTTTAAAAAAAATTGACGTCGCCGATGGACCTACGCGGCGGTTGTCCGATCCGATGCGCCACCACGGTCGGTGCCCGCGGCGGAAGGGACACCAAAAACTTTTTAGGGTTTGTTTATTTGTAAGGTGATTGAATTTTTATTAAACAAAAGTTATATTTTTTATCAATTAGATCAAAATTTAATCATGTAACACATTAATCCCTACACCGATCCAACGGCCATAACAATTGATCTAGACTTAAAGAAAATTTCAGTCCACTCAAAAGCGATCGTGTTTCCCCCTCTCTCGCGCGTGGTCACGCTGTAAAGTCGCAAGAATCTGCGTGGGCTGCTCTGAGCCTGTGTAAGACTGAAACTGAATGTGTCTGTCGGAACTGAGATGGGGAAAGAAGTTCAGACTTAAGAAGAAGAAGGAACGCTTAGTTGAATTGGATGGCTGAGATGTCAAGATACCCCTTCATCCTTAGATCAACGCTTCGGTTTAACTCCAGCAGCTACTATTGTTGTTTTGTCGTTTTTACTTTTAGTAAATAGTACAAGCGTAGGAGATGAATCTCTTTGCCTTTGTCAGTAGTTTCTTTACTTCGGTAACTTTTGTAATCCGATATAACTAAGCAAAATGGAATGGAAAGGGCATCCAAAGTATTATGCCACTTCTAGTTTTTCATAGTTTTTAGGGTTCTTAGTTGTTCCTTCTGTTTCTTTCTCGGTTTTCTTTCTGTATCATCGATTTAGTCAAATTCGGAGTTGAGATTTGACAACTGGTATCAGAGCATCCAATCCTTGGAGCAGAATAGATCTGGAATCTTCGGGTTAGCGATCTCAAGCGCTGTAAAATGCCCAGTCGAGTCAGATCTAGTAACAAGTTGCGGAAAGCAGTTCAGGCCAACTTCGTGAGTGAATCTCCTCTTGATCCAGATCGGGAGAAAGAAGACATGACGAAGGCGGCCAGAACAGAAGTAGATGGGTCGGAGTTGACATCAGTGAGACAAGAAGTGAGTGAAGCCAAGAACATGGCTGAAGCTGTTCAACAACAGATGGGAGATCTGCAAATACAAGTGAAGGGGATACAAGATCAGATGAATAGGATGGAATCTCTACTGCAAGGATTTTTGGGTATGCAATTTCGAAACAATGAACCGAACCGAGGAGCTAATGTACACCAAGTTAGAAACAAAGATGCTCCAAGAATGGTGACAGATCCAGTACAACCCACTGATGTAGAAGTGGAAATGATGAGACAAAACATGATCTTCAACCAAGTTAACAATACTCAGGGTCTCCACTTCCACCCAGAGGTAAATCTACACCATCCTTCCACTGGACATTCAGCATCACTGGTGTATTGGGGACAGAATTTGTCTCCTCCTTCAATGTGACACCCTGAATTAATTTTAGACTCTTTTTGGAGTTTTCAAAAATAAAGAGAACCATTTTGTTTTGATGAGAATTGAGCTTAACACGCAATTTCATAATGGGTTTAAACTACCTAACTCAAACTACAACTAAAAGTTTCTTCTTTGGTTTATTGAGTTATTGGAGCTTTCTTTGGTCTTTCCTTCTCTGTCCATCTTTTACCCACTTTCGACCCAGACCTCACCTTTGTTAGGATCCAGAGGTTCGGACCTCCTCTGTCTGATCCTCCTATGGTCCAGACCTTCTTAGGTCTAGATCCTCCAAGCACTTGGACCTCCCTGGGTCCAATACCCCTCTCGGATCCTCGCTGACTCGCAATCTTCCCAAGTCTGTGCCACCCTTGTGTGTATTTGAACTCCTTTGGAACCCTGAGGACCTCTCCTTGTCCTCTAGGATCTCCCCTTACATTTATTTGACCTCCCCGTGTCCTTCAGGACCTCTCCATGTCCTCTAGGACCTCCCCTTACATTTATTTGACCTCCATGTGTCCTACCGGACCTCCCCAGGTCCTCCAGGACCTCCTCCTTGCCCATTTACATCTCAATTGATTGTGAGTCGTCCGATTTGCATTGGACGGCTTGATCCTGGTGAGGTGTTCGGGTGGTCCGAACATCCCACCTAACCTCCCCAGGTCCTCTAGGACCTCCTCCTTGCCCATTTACATCTCAATTGATTGTGAGTCGTCCGATTTGCATTGGACGGCTTGATCCTAGTGAGGTGTTCAGGTGGTCCGAACATCCCACCTCCTCTGAACCCGTAGATCTTCGTTGTATGGCCCGATTTGCTGTGGCGTTCGGGTGGTCCGAACCCTTATTGGTAATCGCTGCGAAGTCTTTACAGACCATAAGAGCTTAAAATATATCTTTACCCAACCGGACCTCAATCTTAGACAGAGGAGATGGTTGAAGCTTATTAAAGACTATGACCTTGGGATTCACTACCACCCAGGAAAAGCAAATGTGGTGGCTGATGCTTTGAGCCGAAAAAGCTACTGCAATCTCCTATTGGTCCAAGAAAATCAGCCTAGATTATATGAAGAGATGAGGCGCCTAAATCTGAAAATTGTGAAGTAAGGTTTTGTTCATGCGCTTGAAATGGAGCCTGTGGTCCAGAAGCAGATCCGAGAGAAGCAATTCAAGGATAAAAACCTCTTGGAGATAAGAGACAACGTAGGATAAGGCAAAGCTCCTGAATTTTCAGTGGATGAACATAAGGTCCTTTGGTTCGGCAAAAGGCTGTGTGTGTCGAACTGCCAGGACATAAAAGACCTCCTACTTAAGGAAGCCCATGAGTCACATTACTCTATCCATCCTGGGAGCACAAAGATGTACCAAGACCTCAAAGAGAGATATTGGTGGGTTGGCATGAAAAGGGAAATAGTCGAGTTTGTAGCACACTGCGATGTGTGCCAAAGGGTCAAGGCCGAACACCAAAGACCTGCCGGTTTGCTTCAACCTTTACCAATTTCTGAGTGGAAATGGGAATAAGTTGGCATGGATTTTATCACTGGATTGCCAAGAACTCAATCGGGTTATGACTCCATTTGGGTTATTGTGGATCGGTTGACTAAAGTGGCGCACTTTATCCCAATCAAGACCACATATTCAAGTAACAAGTTGGCTGAGTTGTACTTAGCACGGATTGTATGTCTACATGGTGTACCCAAGAGTATAGTGTCGGATAGAGGTTCCTAGTTCACTTCAAGGTTTTGGGAGGGTCTCCACGAAGCCTTAGGGACAAGACTTAATTTCAGCACTGCTTACCATCCTCAAACCGATGGTCAAACAGAGAGAGTGAATCAAATACTTGAGGACATGCTTTGAGCTTGTGTTTTGGACTATGGAGATAGCTGGGATAAGAACCTCTCCTATGCTGAGTTCTCCTACAATAACAGTTACCAAGCTAGTCTGGAGATGTCACCATTTGAAGCTTTATATGGGAGGCAATGTAGAACTCATCTCCTATGGGATCAAGTGGGCGAGCGCCAATATTATGGACCTGATGTCATCATGGAAGCTGAAGAAAAAGTGAAGCTCATAAGGGAGCGCTTGCGGGAGGCTCAATCTAGACAAAAGAGCTACGCCGATACTCGTCGTCGAGACCTATCTTTTGAAGTTGGAGATTTTGTGTACCTTAGGGTAACCCCACTCAAAGGGGTTAGGAGATTTCGAACTAGGGGGAAGCTAGCTCCAAGATTTGTAGGACCATACAAGATACTGGCAAAGCAAGGTGAAGTGGCTTACAAAATTGAGCTGCCCACTTCTCTTTCAGCAATGCACAATACCTTCCATGTGTCACAATTAAGGAAATGCCTTCGGGTACCTGAAGACCACACCTCGTTGGAAAGCATTGACCTCCAAGAAGACCTCACTTATGTGGAGAAACCAATCAAAATTTTGGACGTCATAGAGCGTGTCACCGAGCGAAATTCTTGAACCTACAAGGTGCAATGGAGCCACCATCCAGAGAGCGAAGGCACCTGGGAAAAGGAGGAAGACCTTAGAACAAACTACTCATATCTCTTTGCTAGCCAAGCTTGAATCTCGGGTCGAGATTCCCTTAAGGGGGGTAGGTTTGTGACACCCTGAATTAATTTTAGACTCTTTTTGGAGTTTTCAAAAATAAAGAGAACCATTTTGTTTTGATGAGAATTCAGAGCTTAACCTGCAATTTCATAATGGGTTTAAACTACCTAACTCAAACTACAACTAAAAGTTTCTTGCTGGTTTATTGAGTTATTGGAGCTTTGCTGGTCTTTCCTTCTCTGTCCATCTTTTACCCACTTTCGACCCAGACCTCACCTTTGTTAGGATCCGAGGTTCGGACCTCCTCTGTCAGATCCTCCTATGGTCCAGACCTCCTTAGGTCTAGATCTTCCAAGCACTTGGACCTCCTGGGTCCAATACCCTCTCGGATCCTCTCTGACTCGCAATCTTCCCAAGTCTGTGCCACCCTTGTGTGTATTTGAACTCCTTTGGAACCCTGAGGCCCTCTCCATGTCCTCTAGGACCTCCCCTTAAATTTATTTGACCTCCCCGTGTCCTTCAGGACCTCTCCATGTCATCTAGGACCTCCCCTTACATTTATTTGACCTCCCTGTGTCCCACCGGACCTCCCCAGGTCCTCCAGGACCTCCTCCTTGCCCATTTACATCTCAATTGATTGTGAGTCGTCCGATTTGCATTGGACGGCTTGATCCTGGTGAGGTGTTCGGGTGGTCCGAACATCTCACCTCCTCTGAACCCTTAGATCTTCGTTGTATGGCCCGATTTGCTGTGGCGTTCGGGTGGTCCGAACGTCCCAATCATTTTGGACCACCCGATTTAGTTTTAAGGCTGTGATCCAGTGCTAGCTCTGTGGGTCCGAACCTCCCACCTTCTCTGAGCCTTTGGATCTCCAGTGGACGTTCCGATTTGTTGTGACGTTCGAGCGATCCGAACGTCCCAACCATTTTGGACGGTTCGATCAACATCCATCGGTTCCGGACCTCCTCCTGGCACATCTGGACCGTTAAGACCTCCCCCTTGGAGATCTTAACCGTCCAGACCTCCTCATTGTAAATCTGGACCGCCAAGACCTCCCCTTTTGATATCTTGGCCGTCCAGACCTCCCCTTCTTGGTAGATCTGAATCGTTAGGACCTCCCCTTGGGAATCCTAACCATCCAGACCTCCCTTGGATTGGATCCTACGGTTCTAGACCTCCTTTGCGGGTGAGGTTCTCCTTTTACTCTTGCGGACCTCCTCTGGTGCGCTTGATCTTGACCGTTGGACCTCCCCCTTTGGAGATCCAACCGTCAGGACCTCCCTTGCGGGTAAGGACCTCCCCCTTGCCCTTGCGGACCTCCTCTGGTGCGCTTGATCTTGACCGTTTGGACCTCCCCCTTGGAGATCCAACCATTAGGACCTCCCCGGTGGGTGAGGACCTCCCCTTGTTCACTGCAAGACCTCCTTGAGGTCCTTGCAGGACCTCCTTGGCGGGTCTTGGCTGCCCCACTTGGCGATCAAGCACCCGGTTCTTCTTTGACTATGTCCTTTGGGGCAAGGAAGTCTCAGTAGCATTTAATGCATGTTGTATCACATTAAATGCCCCCACCTTTCTTGATCGCATGTCACAATCGATTGTCACATTCCTTGCCTACTCTCTTGTCCTGTTTACCAACTCTTGTTGACTCATCTGGGTCATGTGCATAGCTTTCCTATATATATTTTGGGAGAGCCCTCCTTTATCACTTTCTTCCTCATTTCGCTCTCTGTCTCAACCGAGCCACCATAGCCCTCCTCTCTCAAGTCTCTGGACCTCCTCCAACTCGAGCTTGGACATTCTCTCTGGAGCTCCAGGACCTCTCCACCAAGCTCCGTGGACCTCCTCTTGACCTTCCAGCTTCTCTGTTGGTTTTGTCTTTAAGTTCATTTGGAGTTCTTTGGATTCTTGTTTGAGCTTTGTTTGAATATTTGGTTCTTCACGTGTAGATTGTCAAGACCGTGGGGAGCCTGAGTTCAGTGAGGGAGAGGAAGTAGCTTGAGATCTTAAGCAAGGCAAGTTACATTCTTGAACATGTTGCACCCAATACTTCAAATTATTTATGCTGTTTTCAAAATATGTATGCATGCTTACTTTACTAAGTATTTCAATACCTATATTTCAATCCATAGTTAAAACCTACTGCTTGGTATGACCTCTATTCGTGATTGAACCAACCTCATTGCCACCTTAGATAAAAACTGGTTCTTACAATAGTAAGGACCCGAAGCTCTTTAAAAATGACATGCTTAGTAATGCTTAGACCAAAATCTTGATTTGGGGAGCTTTGACCAAAAACATCAAATGATCAAATGTTTTGAGCCATGGCATTGGTGTGCCATGGAGCTTTCAGCCATGACATTGGTGTGTCATGGATGTTTTACTTGTGACCTTGGCATTGGTGTGCCATGGAGAATTGTAAAGCAAAGTAAATGAAAATGGTTTTGACTTGGGCGAAGTTGGTTGTATGGTTGGTGCATGTCTATGCACGGGGGTCGTGTGATCCGATGCCCCAGGGTTGAGGTTTGTCGCCCAAGTCGGTTAAGGACCGGTCTTTGAGACACCACTTGCTAAGCCTATAATGGGCTATGCCAAAATTGTGCAACCACATGTCTCCAGTATGGGGCGTGGGATCTGGCTAACTAATTTGCAAAGCTCTATCGTGGTTCATCCCGCGGACGCGGTGGGTTTGTCATGTTATGACTAGTTGTAGTCCCACCTGGCATAAGAGGGGGCACCCCATTGACCCAAGCGTGTTTCTACCCAAAGGGGGATTATAAACCTTAATGGGGGTGGGCTACGGTGGAGCAATGCATTATAACGACCTTGTCGTGTGCTCTAGACCTCTCACCAAAGGAAGTGTGAGGTGGCATCGGCGGATGTCAAGCAAACTAGAGAATTCATGTCATGTGGGTAAAGTGTGCAACCTCTCAGAGTGTAAATCTATTGAATAGCCGTGTCCACGGTCATGGACATCTTGGCAATGTCACTCAAAGTTAGCTTTGGTTTTGTTTTAAAGGTTATGAAAATAGTTTTGGTGGTTTAACCAAAATGGGTGTGAAATTTGAAGCCTTGTGCGAGAGGGTATGCTTCATCATTGCTATGTTGAATGCTATCCAACTGAAAATGGTTTTCACAAGAATGAATTTTAATTATGGTAGCACGCCTTGAAACTTAATACTTGTATTTGAAATAAAATTAGCTTTATGCAAATCAACCCTAGTATCTTTGTCCTTTGATATATCCCTATGCATGTCATTACATTAATTGACGGTGTAACTTGCGAAACACGGTTGTTGTGCTCACTCTTACTTGATTCATATATTGAGCGAGATGAAGATTCCTATGATGATGAAGATGACCAGCTCAATTAAATCAAGCGCCCTCGGCCACCACTGTGGTGTAATGGGTGGACCTTGTCTTTGGGTTTTGTTCTCCATTGCGTTTGTGTGCTCCTGTTCTTTGGAGTTGTAAGCAACCCTTGTAAACGAACCTCCTTTTCTTTGTTAATAAAGTCTTGTGGATGTTTATGTTGTCACTTGTTGCTGTGAGAACCAGTCGATGATCTCTGGGGGCTGGTTTGGATCACAGAGGACTTCAGGCTTGCCCTAAGCCCCACGACCTCCTCGGGGTGGTTCCCTCGGACCTCCCTCGGGTGGAGACGTGGAGTTTTGGGAGGTCTGAGGTCCAGCGACCTCTGCGGGTCAGGACCTCCCAGACCTCCGAGTGGTCCTCTCGGACCTCTCGGGAGGTCTGTGTGGTCCACCGGGATGTCCTCTCGGGACGTCCTGGGAAGTCCTTCGCGGACCTCCCAGGAGGTCCTGAGGGACCTCTCGGGACGTCCTGGGGGCTCCTCTCTGGACCTCCCAGGAGGTCCTGAGGGACCTCCCGGGGGTGCCCTAGGCCGGGTCGTTACATTCAACCCTAGCTTCTCCAACCCTGAACAACTTTGATCCTAGTAGAGAAGCCCACAATGCTAGGTAGTGGAATGCAAATCCGAGTAATGAGAGGATTAATAACTTCTATAGATCTATTGCAAAAGGGCCTAAAATAAACTTTCCTAGATTTGATGGCAGTAATCCTCTCGAATGGATCAAACAAAGCGAAACCTATTTTGCTATGGCCAATATCCCTGATGAAGCAAGATTAGACTTTGCTCAAATGTACATGGTTGGTAGAGCTGACAATTGGATTCAAAGCACAGTCTTATTGTGGAATCCACCACCTTGGTATACCTTTTGCAGTATGATTTGCGATCGATTTGCTCAGTACAGTGGCTATGAAGTGCTAGAAAATTTTCACTCGGTGAAGCAATATAATTCCAGCATATCTGAATATATTGACAAATTTGAAGAGCTGATGGCAGTGTATAAAACTGAAAACCCTTTGCAAGCTGAGCAATTCTTTGTTAAATGTTTTGTGAATGGGTTGAGACAAGAGATCAAGCATTACCTTAAGCCATTGAAACCCCAATCCTTGTGTGAAGCCTATTGGATGGCCAAGGATATGGAAAAAGGGGCCGGAGCTATGGCTAAGAGAAATTTCGCAGGTGCTCCTGCTGGGCGGCAAAAGGGAGGTTATAATGCCACTCTTGCAAAAGGGAAACTTCAAACCTGTCGGGACCCGGGATTACCCCAAATCCTATGTGCATAACCAAGCTAGTCCCAAGATCAGCGGCTAGCTCACACAGCAAACAAATGTGGTAACAACCATAAACGCAAACTTTATTAATAAACAACAGAGTTGATTACAAGAACGGCTTATGAGCCGACAAAACCAAAACACAGCGGAAGACAAAAGCAAGTATACCACACGATTCGCCACAGGTAATCGTTTGGAGGGCGTAGCCTAGTCATCCTGGTCCTCAAGCTCCTCGTAGACCACTTCGCCTGGTCAATTATTAGAGTAAGCACAACAACTGTGCTCGCAAGTCACACCCGTCAAGTAACAGATTGAAATGCATGCAAGAATATCTCAAAAGAAGACTTATAGAGTTGATTTGCATAAAGCCATGTTTCTTTCCAAATACTTGTACTAAGTTCCAAAGCAGTTATACAATAACTAAAATTTATTTTCTAAATCTCAGTTTTATAGTCGGATAACATTCATCAACAAGTGGTGAAAGATACCCTCCTATCACAGGGCTACTCGCCCAAAACCCATTTGGATAGACATCCAAAACCATTTCATAAAGTCTTTTGAAAACAAAACCAAAATATAACTTTGAGTGGCTTTGCCAGCATGTCCATGACCGTGGATACGGCTATTCGAATAGTTTTACACTCTGCAGAGGTGTACAACTTTACCCACATGACACGACTTCTCTAGTTTGTTTGGCATCCGTCGATACCACCGCTCACTACCGTAGGTAAGCGGTCTAGAGCACGTGACAAGGCCTTTACAATGCGCCATTCCACCGCAGTCCCCCCTCGCTGAGGTTTCTCCCTTTGGATAGAGACCCGCCGGGTTCATAGCCCCCTCTTGCGCCAGGTGGGAATAAATAAAAGTAGGTCGTCAAGACACCCACACAACGGGATGGAACGACCACAGTGAAATGTTGCAAATTAGTTAGCCAAGTCTCTCCCACTCGAGACATGTGGTAGTACGGTGAGGCATAGCAAAATACACTTGAAGACCGGTCCTTAACTGACTTGGGCGACTTCCAACAAAACCCTGGGCCTCGATCATATAAATGAATCGATCTCGTGCATGAACATGCACCCATCCAAAAAAACTAATTCGCCCAAGTCCAAACCAATTTTTATTTTGCTTTGCTCTTCAAAAACATCTGCAAACTTCCACGACAACCCAATGCCATGGTTAAACATTTAGACAGCATTGGTCTTTGGCGGTAAATTCCCCAAATCAAGATTTTTGGGTCTAAGCTTTGACTAAGCATAGAGTTTTGCAACAGGTGCTAGTTCATACTAATGTACCAACTAGCTCTTTACTATGGTAACAAGGGGTGGTCGAATTAATAATCAAGTTTGGATGTACAAAGGAATTTGGAATAACTATAAAGTTAAAACATGGATTTAAATTATTTGAGTTTAAATAAGCATGCAATAATAATTTAAAATATGACTTAAATAATTTGAGATACTGGAATTCAATATGATTAAGGGTGTAACTTGCCTTGCTCGAAAGCTTGAGGATCTACTTCTTCGGAGTACTCGGGCTCTCCGGAGTCGTCGAAATATACATGTGAGAACGAAGCAAATTCAAATAAAGACCAAATAAAATCCCAATGAACTCCGAAACAAACCGAACTAGAACCAACAGCAAGGTACTGAATTAGATGAATTAGGAACGAGCTCTCGGGAGGAGGCTCGACTAGTCGGGAGGAGGTCCAACTAGGAGGGTGGTCGAGGGAGGTCGTGAGGAGGTCAAGGGAGGTCCTGAGGAGATCCTAAGGAGGAGGTCCTGAGGAGGTCAAGGGAGGTCCTGAGGAGATCCTAGGGAGGAGGTCCTGAGGAGATCCTGAGATTCGACTGGGCGGAAGGAGGTCCAATGATGGGTACAACTACTCAACGTGGTCGTGCGAAGAATACAAAAGGATACGACTACTCGACATGGTCGTACGAAGAATACAAAAGGATACGACTACTCAACGTGGTCGTACGAAGAATACAAAAGGATACGACTATGCAGCGTAGTCGTAAGAACAAGGGAAGAGAACAGGGCACGGAGAAACTCACTAGGGTCGAGAGAGAGACCGGGAGGGAGAGTCGGTGAGCAGCGTGAAGAAGGCACAAGGCCTCAGTGAATCCTTCAAGAATGGGTGGTTGAAGATGGCACAGGCTCCAGCGGACTCCTTGGCGACAAGGAGGCGACGACGCAAGCTCCAGCGGACGGTGGCGAAATTTGAAGCACGGTGAAATTTGCCGAGAGCAAGAGAGTTGGGTGTGGAAAAGGTGATGAAAGAGGGTTGCTCAGGCTTTTATAGCCGGGGGAGACGGGGAGAGTCGCTGAAAGACTCGGAGGCGCACGCGTACAAGGGTAGGTGAAGGAGGAGATGGGGCAGGTAGGGGAGAAGACAAGAGGGGGAACGGGTACTGCAGAAGCGGTAGCATTTAATGCAACACAACGGCATTTAATCTTGCTGAAGACTTTTAAGCGTCGTGATGTGTGTGCCAAGGAGGAAGAAGAAGGTGAGCAGGGCTGATAGGTGGGGCTAGTCAAAACTCGGGAGGGTGGTCCAACCAATGGGGTGGTCGTAACCGGTCTCCAGGACCACGGAGAGGTCCATCAGGACCACCCGGGAGGTCTCTTAGGACCACTTGGGAGGTCTTCCAGGACCACCCGGAGGTCTAGGATTGATAGGGAGGTCTGGACGAGAGGGAGGTCTGGACAAGAAAGAGCTGGGCCGAGAGGAAAACGGAACGAACAGAGAAAGGGAATTTCAACACCAGAGAACTCCAACAAACTCAAAAACCCAACTTTTGAATTAGTTGAAGTTCGATTTAGTCAATTAAATCACTTTTAATTCCAAAATCTCAAGTTAAGTTTTAGATCTTCAACAAAACCAAATGGTTATTTTTATTTTGAAAATTTTCAAAAAGACCTGAAAATCGGGATGTTACAAAACTAACCAAATATTTTAGAAGAAGGAAACTATTGGTAAGCCACCCGCGGCTTTCACACCAGGCGTGTGTAGGTATTGTGGGGCATAGATGCAAGCAATATCAGAATCTTAACCTGATGGTTGCTGAAACTGAAGAAGAACATTAGCAAGTCACTAAGACTGAGGAGACTCCTCCAGATGATGCTGAAGAAGATCCAATTAATACTGAAACAGAAGAGCACTTAATGCAGATTTCAATTCAAGCTATGTAAGGAGTGACAAAAGTGACTATATATACTTTATTGGTCAGTATGGGAGGAAAAAGAGGAGTAGCATTGCTGGACAGTGGAAGCTCTCATACTTTTATGGATTTGAGATTTGCTATCAAGGCTAGCTATATAATCATAAGCAATTCACTTCAGAAGGTTATAGTGGCAGGAGGAGGAATGATTATGTCAAGATCACATATACCACAAGCTAATTATTGCATCAATGGAGTGAGATATTGTAATGCATTCAAGATAATCCACCTGACATGCTATGATATTATATTAGGTTGTGATTGGGTATACCAGCACAGCCCAGTTAGCCTAGATCTTAAGACAAGGAAAGTGACTATATTGAAGGATGGTAACACTGAAATTACTCTAGAGGATAATTCATTATCTAAACATCTCAAGATGCTGGATTCAAATGAGCTTAACAAGTGGTCAGGAAAAGGAGTCACTGGATATGTGATTGAGTTACAGACTTAGAAGAAAGATGAGGACTTTAGCAGAGTGAATTCATCATTCTAACCATTGATTCAATCTTATCATGATGTTTTTGCAGAACCTGAGCAACTACCACACGAAAGAAGTTGTGACCACACTATTCTAGTCCAAAATGGGGCAGATCCACCCAACCTTAGACCTTACAGAGTACCTCATCAGCAAAAAGAAGAAATGGAGCAGCAAATACAAAGATTGATTGAAACCTCCATAATCAGGCCCAACTCCAGTCCTTATGCTTCACCAGCTATTCTAGTTAAGAAAAAGGATGGTTCTTGGAGACTTTGTATTGATTACAGAAAACTCAATGCTCAGACAATCAAAAACAAGTATCCCATTCCAGTGATTGAAGATCTATTGGATGAGTTAAATGGAGCTTCTGTTTTCAGCAAGTTTGACTTAAGGTCAGGTTATCACCAAATTAGAATTAGTAAGAATGACATACACAAAATTGCTTTCAGTACATATTTGGGGCATTATGAATACCTTGTCATGCCATTTGGTCTCACCAATGCCCCTGCTACCTTCCAATCAGTGATGAACAATGTTTTTGCTAAGTATCTAAGGAAGTTTCTCCTAGTTTTTTTAATGATATCCTTGTATATAGCAAATGTGAGAGGGAACACCACTTTCACTTAACAGTGGTGCTGGAGTTATTGAGGCAACATCAGTTTTTTTGCAAAGTTCTCTGAATGTGTGATTGCAGCTCCACAGGTTGAGTACCTTGGTCATGTTATCTCTGGACAGGGAGTAGCCACCGATCCTAGCAAGATTAGTGCTATTAAAGAATGGCCAAAACCGCAAGATGTATCCCAGTTGAGAAGTTTCTTAGGCATGACAGGGTACTACCGGAGATTTGTTAAGAGTTATGGGATTATTTGTCGGCCATTGCATGATATGTTGAAGAAAGGAGGTTTTGAATGGGGAACATTACAAGATGAAGCTTTTGATACTCTGAAGCATAGTCTAACAACTGCTCCTGTACTGGCTTTACCAGATTTTTCAGAAGCTTTCATATTGGAAACCGATGCAAGTGGAATAGGAATTGGGGGAGTATTAATGCAAAAGGGTAGACCCCTTGCTTATTTCAGCAAAACGTTGGGTAGCAGATCAGCAACTTTATCGATTTATGACAGAGAGGCTATGGCTATCATTGAATCTTTAAGAAGATGGAGGCACTACTTCTTGGGAACCCAATTAGTGATCAAGACTGATCAACAAAGTTTGAGGTTCATGGCTGGACAGAAAGTGTCAGAGGGCATTCAGCACAAGTTAATGCTAAGGTTGCTTGAATTCAACTAGGTAATTGAGTATAAGAAAGGTAAAGAAAACAAAGTGGCTGATGCTCTGTCAAGGAGGGATGCGCAGGTAAAGGCAATCTCAATGGCAGTACCCACTTGGATAGAGGAAGTGAAGAAGAGTTATCTCAATGACTCACACTGCAAAGATTTAAGAGAGCAATTGTCACTAGTTCCTAATCAGGAATCTTGATATACTTACCATTCAGGGGTGCTCGGATATAAGGGGAGAATTTATGTAGGCAATGATTTGGAGTTGAGACAAAACATCATTGGGTCACTTCATACATCTTCTGTGGGAGGACATTCAGGACAAGTGGCAACCTATCAAAGAATCAAGAGTTTGTTTTACTGGCCTGGACTGAAGAAAGATACCCAACTTTTTGTTCAAGAATGTGTAGTCTGCCAATGATCTAAAGCGGAGCACTGTCATTACCCTGGTCTTTTAGAACCATTGCCAATTCCAGATATGGCTTGGACCCACATCTCCATGGATTTCATAGAAGGTGTAAGACCATGCGGCCTTGTCATGGTTTTTGCTGATGAATAATTGATTGGAATAATTGTCTTTTGGGTTGCTTGGAATTTGTGGTTGTGGAAGTTTCGATTGTTCCTTTTTGGGTGGTTGGTTTAATGTCTTCCAAGACCTTCCCAGAGGTCTTCACGACCACCCCAGAGCTTTTCCACATCCATCACAGGAGGTCTTCGATGTCCTCCTCGGGAGGACTCACGTGAACTCATCCGGGCCATTCAGGACCTACCCCTGGAGAACCAACGTGCATCAATCTGGACCGTCCAAGTCCTCCTTCTGGAGAATCAACGCGCATCAATCTGGACCGTCTAGGACCTCCCAAGGAGCATTAACGTGGATTAATCGCGACCGTCCAGGTTCTTTCCCAAGGAGCACTAACACGCATCAATCGCGACCACCCAGAACCTCCCCAGGATAAATTGCGTCCAACTAAGACCTCCCTCAGGAGCGCCAACGCGCATCAATCGCGACCGCCCAGGACCTCCCCAGGATTAATCTGGTCCATCCAGGATCTCTCCCAAGAGAATCAACGTGGAGAAATCTCGTCCATCCAGGACCTCCCCTGGATCAATTGTGTCCATCCAGGACCTCCCCATGAGCACCAACAAGGATCAATCTGGACCACACAGGACCTCTCCCTGGAGCTATCTGGACCGTTCAGGACCTTCCCCTGTGAAGAGGTCCTTCGAGTATTGTTCATCATGAGCACTGTCGCGAGGAGGTCTTCGAGGCATCAGAAGAGAGGTCTTGAGTTCTTGTCTGAGGAGGTCTTCCTGACCTGTAGCTCCGAGTAATGTTTCATTAAGTACTGTAGCGAGGAGGTCTTCGGAGTTACTGTACCAAGGAGGTCTTCCAGGTATTGTAGCTCCGAGTACTGTTCATCAAGTGCTGTAGTGAGGGGGTCTTCCGAGTTACTGTAGCAAGGAGGTGGTCTTTGCAAAAAAGACAACCCTGGATATTTTCAAAGATGACCCTAGAGATTTTCAAAGACGTCCTTAGATTTTTTTCAAAGATGACCCAGGAGGTCTTCGAGGAGGTTTTTCAGGACCTCCTAGGAGGTCTTTCAGGAGGTCTTCCAGGACCTCCTAGGAGGTTTTTGTGGAGGCTCTCCAGGTCCTCCCTAGAGGTCTTTCAGGAGGTCTTTCCAGAGGTCTTCACAAGACCACCCTATTTGTTCCAATTACTGTATGCTTCGAGCACTACGATGCAGGTGAGTGGTCGTAGACTTGGTAGAAGTGGTCGTAGACATACTGGAACTGGTCGTAGACGTCGTGGACATCGTGGAGGTGGTCGTAGACCTACTGAACTGGTCGTGGACCTGGTTGAGAGTGTGATATGCATGTATGAACTAATATTGGTCAAGTTGAAAGACTTGTCCAGGGAATATGTTCTTTGGTTTTTGCATGTGCAGGTTGAGCGTGAAGACGACCATGGTCGATGACAAGGAGGACCGGGACTAGGATGGGGAAATCTGAGGTCTAGGAGGTTGAGGATGTCACAAGGTGGTCGGGCTTGCGCTGGAGCACGTGGAGATCAAAGGTGGTTGCTGATGCATGGAGAAGCTTCGAGAGGTGGAGTCCTGAAGGCTTACGACGTGTGAGGAGATATGGAAGGTGTTCAATATCTGAAAGGTTTAGAGATATTAGAAAACCTGTGTTTGGAAGGGTTTTGGGTCCCTTGGTACTCAGATGAGATAAGTTGTGGCGACCGTGTCGTTGAGGACACGGATTGGTCTTTGCCTATAAAAGAAGGCAGAGGGGAAGTGTTTTCCCGTGGCTGTTACGGGGGTTTTGTTACATAGCTTTTGCGGTAGAGCTAAAGAGGTCTTTCGGTTGAAAGCTTTGAGGGGTGCTTGTAGAGCACTTTGTAGACACAGAATAATATTGAGAAATAAGAGATCAGATCTATTCGACATTGTCTCAGGTTTGTTTTGTTCAAGCTGTGCGTGAGAGGTCTTCTTCGAAGAGGTCTTGAAGGAGGTTCGGAAGAAGTCCTCGAGGAGGTCGTGAGAGGATCAGCGCACGGGAGAACGGCTGATTTGTGAGCAAGAAATCGGTACAATCATTCACCCCCCCTCTAATTGTGCTATACAATCCTACAGGTGGTATCAGAGCAAGGTTGTTATGGCATCAGAGAGGTATGTGAATTGACCTCCCATGCTAGAAGGTACTGATTTTGGTTTTTGGAAGTATCGTATGCAAGCTTACATTGAGGCTCAAGGTAATGATGTTTGGAATAAGGTTTCTAGCCCTTACGTGGTTCCTGTTACTATTACTAATCTAAACAAAATAGATGTTGATCTGAATGCTCAAGCTCGTAACTTGTTGTTTCAAGGGATTTCTCGCAAAGAATTTGATCGCGTAGCTCATATTAATTCTTCCCACTTGATATGGAAAACTCTTTGCGATTATCATGAAGGAACCACTAAAATCAAGAAAGTGCATAAAAATCTTTACCAAAAAGAGTATTATGATTTTGCTATGAAATCTGGTGAATCTATTGATGATCTTTTTGCTCGCTTTGAGAAGATACTGAGTAGTTTACGTGGCGTTGATGTTATTCCTACTGATGAAGATAATGCATCTAAAATTTTGAGATCTTTAGGTTCTGAGTGGTTGGTGGTTGTCACAACAATCAAACAAACTATCGATCTAGATACCTTAACCATGGATGATCTTTACTCTAGATTGAAAACTTATGAGATGGAAGCTTTGCCATCTAAGATTGATAAATTTTCACATTTAGCTCTTGTGACTAACCCCATGCAGGCTGCTTCCTCGAGCTCTTTTCTTGTATCCACTTTGTCTTCTTTTTCAGAGGAACAGTTTGAACTACTTCCTGAAGAAGACTTGGTCTTGATCTCCTCACGGGCATACAGGGCACTCAACAACATGAGGATGAGGAAGCGAGGAGGTTTCTCAAGCTTGATCAAGTGCTATGAATGTGGTGAGCCAGGTCACATTAAGGCTGAATGTCCCAAGCTCAAAGGGAAGATGATCAGAGAAGAAAAGAACTACCGTGGTCGGTCATCCAAGAACAGCAACACTAAGGGTGGAAATTTTCATCGAAAATTTGTTGAAAAGGTCCTTTCGGCTATTGAGCAACTTGGTTTGAGCGATGTGGAATATGAGAGTTGCGACGACGACAACCACGACAATAATGATCCTAAAGATAAGAAGAATGACAACGATGACTTCACGGGGATGTGCTTTATAGCAAGAAACAAAAAGTTCAGTGCACCCACTTGTTCAAAGTCAAGTATGTTAAATGCCCAAACTAAAACTTGCTCTAATTGTGGATTGCTAGAAGCTAGACTTAATTCATCCCAAGAAACAATTCAACAGATGCTTTATCATGAGATAGCTTCTTGCTCTAATTGTCCTAAACTCACAATAGAAATTGAAGTTTTGACTAGACAACTTGCTGACTTTGCTGAAAAGGAAAGGGAGGCTCGGTCTAGTGCTTCTAAGAAAAATTATGAATGAATCTGTTAAATGCACAACTTGTCATACTCTAGTTAAAGAAAATGAGTATCTTAAGGACACATTAGAGAGATTTTCCTTTGGTAAGAAAATTTTGAATATGATCCTAGACAAGTCAAAAGTTAGTGTTAAACATCATGGTCTAGGATTTAACTTTATTGAGCATGCCAAGAATAATCCTCTTAAGATTGTTGAGCTTCTTGAACCTGAAAAATTTGCAGTAGAACCTGAACCAAAACAAATTGTTTTTAAATCTGCTGGTGTTACAATAAACTCATCTACCCAAGTAAGTACTGTAAAGGCAAGAGATACAACTTCTCATAAATTCAAGTATCATTGCACTCATTGTGGTAGAAAGGGTCACTTGGTTAAATTCTATTTTCGGAAAGCAAAGAAAGATAAGAAAGACATGTTAAAGAAAATTTCTCATTCGGTTTTGGAGCTCGGTCAAGCCTCTTATCATCGATTCGCTTCCTCTAAACAACTGTCTACTGGTTTGAGAGGTCTTGTGAGTAAATCAGGCAGATTGGGGTCCTTTTCACGGTCAGACCGACGGGCGATAAGACCAATGTTTTACACTCAGTCATACCGGCCAGAGGTCAGATTGGTTTTCCAACAACATAACCAGCAATGCCCAGAAACCAAAAGTGCTTCCTCTTTGCCTACTGTTGCTCCTGTTCGTCGTGCATCTCAGTACTAGATACCTAAATCGTTACTCTCTAACCCTAGTACTAAGATACGGACGATTGTTCGTTCTCTGTAGGTTTGTCGCAAGCGAAAGGAGAACATTTGGTTCATTGACTCTGGATGCTCTCACCATATGACCGGAGACTCACGATGGTTCTCCTCCCTCACTCATGCCACCGGTGATGAGATGATCACTTTTGGCGACAATGCGCAAGGACGTGTTCTTGCAAGAGGTACTGTGCGCGTCAACGATAAATTCATTTTAAAAGATGTGGCTCTTGTCGGCAAGTTGAGCTACAATCTGCTTTCGGTTTCATAGTTGATTGATGACAATCTTGAGGTAAGCTTTAAGAAACATTCTTGCTGCATTTTAGATGCATCTGGTGATCTAGTTTGCAAGATTACTCGAGTTGGTCGTTTGTTCAAAGGAGATTTTGCATACTTTTCTTCATCTGAGCTTAGGTGTCTTGTTTCATCTGATTTCAAGGATTTGTTTCACTGGCATCGAAGACTAGGTTATATTGGTTTTGATCATCTTGCTCGCATCGGTAATTTGAATCTTGTTAGAGGTTTGCCTTATCTTAAAATTGGCAGATCAATGAATTTTGTGTGTTCTCCCTGTCGACATGGTAAGATGGTCTCAGCATCTCATCCTCCTCTCTCTCTCTTGTCATGACTGATGCACCTTGTCAATTGTTGCACATGGACACTGTAGGTCCTGCTAGAGTTCAGTCAGTGGGAGGTAAATGGTATGTTCTTGTTATTGTTGATGATTACTCTAGATACTCTTGGGTCTTTCTCATGGCATCTAAGGATGAAGTTTTTGATCACTTCAGAGAGCTTGTCCTTAGACTTGCCACTGAACTCCTAGGAGCACTTAGAGCAATTAGAAGTGATAATGGAACTGAATTCAAGAACACATTATTTGCTTCCTTTTGTACTGAAAAAGGATTAGATCATCAATTCTCTTCAGCTCGTGTGCCTCAACAGAATGGTGTTGTAGAGCGTAAGAATAGAACCTTGGTTGAGATGGCAAGAACAATGTTGAATGAATATGCTACACCCAGAAAGTATTGGTATAAAGCTATTTCTTCTACTTGCTATATTTCTAATAGAGTATTCTTGCGTGCTAAATTGCATAAGACCTCTTATAAACTTCGTTTTGGTCATACTCCTAAGATTTCTCATTTGAGGGTGTTTGGGTGCCGGTGCTTTATTCTTAAACATGGAAATCTTGATAAATTTGAATCTAGGTCCTCAGATGGTATTTTTCTTGGATATCCAGCTCACACTCGAGGTTATCGTGTACTCAATTTAGAAACTAACAAAATTGCTGAGACCTGCGAGGTCACTTTTGATGAAGCTAGTCCTGGTATTAGAACTGACAATGCAGGTAGAGAAGTAAATGAGGAACCCGAAGACATCTTCTATGACTCAGACGACAATGAGAGGATAAACCCGATTCACATTACACCAATGGAGACTACACCTAGTGGCTCTGCTCCTACCTCCAATGAGGTAGAGGTCACTACGGCTACACCCTTGTCACCAATGAGTTCACAGGCTCCTCGGCATATTCAACGACGTCATCCTCCTGAACAAATGATTGGTGAGTTAGATGAGAGAGTTCTTCGCAACAGGTATAACTCCAATGCCTCATATGCTCATGCTGCTTTTGTATCCTCTTTTGAACCCCAAGATATAAATCACGCTTTATCTGATGAGTCTTGGATTAATGTCATGCATGAGGAATTAGAAAATTTTGAGCGCAACAAAGTCTGGTCCTTAGTCCCACCTCCTCTTGGTCATAATGTTATTGGAACTAAATGGGTTTTTAAGAATAAACAAAGTGAGGATGGTGTTGTTATTCGGAATAAGGCAAGACTTGTGGCTCAGGGTTTTACCCAAGTGGAAGGTCTTGATTTTGGTGAAACTTTTGCACCTGTTGCTCGTTTAGAAGCTATTAGAATTCTTTTAGCTTTTGCTACTTCTAAAGGGTTCAGGCTTGTTCAGTACAGTCAGTTACACAAGCTTTTATAGATAACATCTTCAAACTCCACGGGTTTCCAGTGGCAATTGTGTCAGATAGGGATCGGATTTTTACCAGCAAACTTTGGCAAGAGTTATTTAAGGCTCTAAGGGTGCAGCTGAGATTCAGCACCGCTTACCACCCTCAGTCCGACGGGCAAACAGGGAGAGTAAATCAGTGTGTGGAGTCTTACCTGAGATGTATGGCATTCTTGGAACCAAAGAAGTGGGTGTCTTGGTTGTCTCTTGCGGAATGGTGGTATAATACCACCTTCCATACTTCATTAAATATTTCTCCTTTCCAAGCACTATATGGGTTTCCCCACCACTGATTAACGAGGTAGCAGTGCCAGGACCCGAAAACGAAGAGGCAAATGAATTTCTGGCATAAAAACAAACCATGCTAAACCGACTGAAGGAGAACTTGAATCAAGCTCAAGCTAGAATGAAGAAGTATGCAGACTTGAATAGAGTGGAGAGACAATTTACAGTGGGGGACATGGTTTACTTGAAGATGCAGCCTTATAGAGCAGCTGCTTTTGGACTCAAACATGCACTGAAATTTGCTAGCAAATTCTACAGACCTTTCAGGGTAACGTATAAGGTGGGAAAGGTAGCTTACAGGTTACAATTACCTAAAAATGTGGGCATACATCCAATGTTCTATGTTAGCCAGCTCAAGAGGCATTGTTGAGCTAAGGCGGTACCGTGTCCTAAATTGCCACTAGTGGGAGAAGATGGGAGAATCGAGACCGAACCAACTCAAGTTCTGGAAACTCGATCATTGCTCAGGAGTAACGTTCTAGTAACTCAGTGGTTAATTCAATGGTTAAGCTTGCCACCGAAAAATGCAACGTGGGAGGATGCTAACTTTATTAAAAGTTCCTTTCCAGAGTTTTATACTCAGACTATTATATCATGGTTTCCTAATGCTAGCACTTGAGGACAGGTGGGTATTTGAGGGGGAAGAACTGTCAAGACTGAAACTGAATGTGTTTGTCGGAACTGAGATAGGGAAAAGAAGTTCAGACTTAAGAAGAAGAAGAAGAAGGAACGCTTAGTTGAATTGGACGGCTGAGATGTCAAGATACCCCTTCATCCTTAGATCAACGCTTCAATTTAACTCCAGCAGCTACTATTGTCGTTTTGTCGTTTTTACTTTCAGTGAATAGTACAAGCGCAGGAGATGAATCTCTTTGCTTTTGTCAGTAGTTTCTTTACTTCAGTAACTTTGGTAATTCGATATAACTAGACCTATTCATGGTTGGCCCGGTCCAACCCCGATCATGTCCGGGCTGAGCTTGGGACTGCAAGTCCGGCCCGAAGGAAGCCCGGCCCGGCCTAAAATTCCGAAAAAAATAATTTAAAAAATGAAAAATATTATTTTAATCCTGAAAATAAATTAAAAACCCTTTTTATTCAAAAAAATAAAATAAAATAATACACTTTATTAAGAAAATCAACTTTTCGGACCGAGCCGGGCTTAGGCCTGCCAAATTTAGACCGAGCTTTTCAAACCTAGCCCAGCATTCAAACACCTCTAGATATAACTAAGCAAAATAGAATGAAAAAGGCATCAAAAGTATTATGCCATTTCTAGTTTCTCATAGCTTTTAGGATTCTTAGTTGCTCCTTCTGTTTCTTTCTCTCTGTTTTCTTCCTGTATCATCGATTCAGTCAAATTCGGAGTTGGGATTTGACAGCTCGCGATGGCGATAGGGTGCCGTGGACCGTGGTAGTATCCGCGCTAGTCATCAGAGCTAGATCTCTCCGTATATAGGTAGATAGACTGCACGGCCGATTTGGCTGCTCTTGTGGGAAGGGCTGATAGGAGTAGGAGGGGAGAGAGAGAGAGAGAGAGAGAGAGAGAGGAGGGAGAGATATGCCCATGGAGTACGGGAGGAAGCAGGCGGCGGGGGTGGTGGTGGCGATAGAGTGCGTGGCGGGGGGTTCGAGGGCGGAGGAGTGGGGGCCGGGGAGCAACGAGACGGTGCAGACGGGCGACGTCGTCGAGGAGCTGCTCATCGGGGTGGGCGGCCGCGGCGGGGCCGCCGCGCACGCCGCACCGTTCAAGGGCGGCCGGGCGGCCGTGCAGAAGCTCCTGCACGCGGCGTACAAGCGCGGGGACACGTCCGTCGAGGTGCGCGTGCGGCGCCCCGCGCACGCGCAGCAGCAGCAGCTGGTGGTGGCCGACGGGGAGCTTCTGCCCCCCGCCGCGGCCGCGTCGGCGACGACCACGACCAGGATGCACGCCTGCATCGTGCCACAGGAGGCCGCCGTCGGAGGCGGGATGGGGATGGTCGGGCGCAGCCGGCAGTACGTGCTCCGGTCGATCCGCGACCCCAACTACGCCGTCGGGCTCGTCGACCGCATGGAGAGCGAGTGCATCGCCATCCGAGGTAATAACACACTACGATCATAATACTACCTAGATGAAGCTGATTGATTCGTAGAATTTTAGAAGAATTTTTTCGATGCGCTTTTAGTCTGTACACCAGACTAGCTAGGGAAGAAAAGTAAAAAGTCCGCGACTGAGTTTTCGTCACATGCCGGGTTGGACTTTAGAAAAAGTATAGGGCGCCGCATGTCCGCATGTGCCCTCTGCATGCGACTTTTTTTGCGCAAGTTGGTGTCTTGATAGATGACACCATTAGTCCAGATGATTCATACTTGCAATGTTTCTAGAGTAGCTTGGCCTGCACCATTAGTGATAGATGACACCATGAAGTTTCTAGAGTAGCTTGGCCTGCACAAGTTATAATATGGACATCCGTTGGTCCAGATGATTCATACTTGCAATGTTTGGTATCGAGAATATTCCGTGGAGCATTAGTAACGAGATATGAAAAGAGCTGGTCTTGGTCTAACCCCTATTGCTAGATTCTTCCGTTTGTAAGGCTTGTCGCCAAGAAAATAATGGTGGTAGAAATCAATAGCCTAGCTAGTACAAATCATAGTAATAACAAGTCCAATCATAAGAAAAATGGGAAGTGAGATGAAACCTGAGAAGTGTACATGCAATGTTTTTGCTTCTGTCGGTAAAAAAAAAAAAGAACACCGAGCTGTTGTAGTCTAGCTCAAGTTGCATAATTCCAGGCAACAGACACGGCGGTGTACGTTGAATGGAATCGGCATGTAGATTCATTCATACATGGCACCACTTGCTGATTATTGAATGTGTTCCTCTGGCTTGAGAATTTGTCTCGAAATTTCTCAATGCAATTCGGAGATTCCCCGGTTGACTTTACCTTCCCACCCACATCCCAAAATTTTGTCTCAAAATTCTTAATGCTTGTCAGCAATAAGAGCAAAACTTACACAGAATTGCATATCAACCATGCCAAAAAAAAAACTTGATATGGCATTGGGACACTGACCGTGGTGCGTTCAGGATCGAGGAACTCGAGGGTGGTGTGCGCGCTGAGCAAGGCGCAGCTGCAGGACGGCTACGTGTCCTACCAGTGGGAGAAGAAGATGAGGGAGGTGCTCCCGATCCCCAACTCCAGCAGCTTCCTCTCCATGCTCGTCCTCCCCACGGTGCTCGACCGCGCTGCTTCCCGCTACAACTCCGTCGAGGACACCCTGGCCCGCGCCAACGCCTGGATCCTCTCCTCGCACGCGTCCGGGGTGCCCATCGCCTTCCTCAACGTCCAGACCGAAGCCCTCCTCACCAAGGTCTCGCCAAGGCCAAACCCACACAGATGTTTTTGTGCACCGCGTGCATGCCTTACTGCCCCCTACTGATGACGCGACGTTCTTGGTGCAGATCTCCGGCGAGACGGCCTCCGCAACGGTCAACTCGGGGTCACTGGCAGACCTCCCGAACCTCGCCAACGCCAGTCTTTACGGCTTCGAGGACTACCACGGCGTGGACATCGGCGTGGTGACGGCAGTGCGCGTTTGGTACACCGCTGCCGCCGGGGAAGTGCCCGTGGAGATCACCCTCGAGGAGGGCGACACCAAGCTCGGCTTCGCCATTAGCCGCACCGAAGAGGTACGTTACGGTTTGCCTCCAAGTTCCAACACGTCTTACTCGCTACGTGCTTCTCTCGTTCTAGCGCACGCGTTAGATCATGCGTCTGAACTGAATCTCTTGGGCAGGGTTTCATCTACATCTCGTCCGTCATGGAGGACGACGGCGATCGCCAGGCGCCGTCCACGCGTTCGGGGCTCCGCGACCTCTACCGGGAGGCGAAAAGCGCGTTCAAGCTGTTGGTCATCTCGAGGGTGTCGGGCAACAAGGTCCTGCCGTGGATGGTGTCCACGTCCGGCGCCATCCGCTGCTTCGACACCGTCTCGCTCAGCCAGAAGCTGTCCCTGCACCGGCACGCCCTGCGTCCTATCCTGCTCCACGTGCTCATGTGGGACGGCAAGTCCGACGCGCCAGATCGCCCACGCGAGCCATGCCCGCCGCAGCAGCAACCGCTCCCGGCGTTCGCCGAGCTGCTGCGGCAAAACTCGTTCGCGTGCATCGAGCAACCGGTGCAGGCAGAAGGTGAGCCGGGGATCATGCAGGAGAGGGACACCGCAGGGGACGCATCCTTCAGGTTCCACAACTTCTCGCTTCCCAACAACTGGGTCTGATGAACGCTGGACAAATCTGGAGGTCTCAGTGGGTAGCTGCTGTACAGTGGGTAGCTGCTGTACATATATAGATTTCGATGAGTGACTTTGTGCCGAGAAAGAGCACCTTGTAGTAGAATAGAGTATAATTTTGGCCGGTGAAATATTGTTCAGTTTCAGCTCTACTTTAAATACTGCAGATTGCATTAGGAGGAGAATAACAGCTACAGGATGGATTTTAAGGATGGTACTCATGGATAGCAAGGCCGATATCATTCTGACACTTAATTTGGAAGTTAAAACAATATTAATTTATTTTTACAAGTGATATTAGTTTAATACGAAGCAGAGTATCCGTCTCTCTTAGACCATCTCCAACGTTGTGTTTTAGCCGGTTCAAATAAGGAGAGAGGAGGCATTGAATTGATTCAATACATTGGAGGGATTGATTCCAACCAAAAAAAATGCATGGAACAAACCTCTACTTAAACTATCTCCAATGTTGTGTTTTAGCCGGTTCAAATGAGGAGAGAGAAGGCATTGAATCGATTCAAAATATTGTAGTGGTCAATTCTAACAAAAAAAATGTATGGAACCGAACTCTACTTTCATGAGCATTAAACAACTCATATGAATATTAAACAGCTACATAGAAGAGAGTGCGGTTGAGAGATGATATTATTATTTTGTGGTTTTTTTAATGTAACGTAGGTCCCAGTTATTAGTAGGAATTGGTTCAATACATTGGGGAAAACAAGCTCAGTTCTTAGAATACTTACGTGGCATGACTTTGAATCGACGTCAGTTCAATACACTAAAGATGCTCTTAGGAATCGATTCAAAGCATTAAACAACTCATATGAGCATTAAACAACTACATAGAAGAGAGTGCGTTTAAAAGAGGATATTATTATTTTGTGTTTTTTAATGTAACATGGGTTCCAGTTATTAGTAGGAATTGGTTCAATACATTGGAGAAAAACAAGCTCAGTTCCTATAATGCTTACGTGGCATGATTTTGAATCGACGTCGATTCAATACACTAAGACCATCTCTAATGTTGTATTTTAGCCGATTCAAATGAGGAGAGAGAAGACATTGAATCTATTCAATACATTGGAGATGTCGATTCCAACAAAAAAATGCATAGAACCAGACCTTACTTAGGAGTCGATTCAAAGCATTAAAAACCTTATATGAGCATTAAACAACTGAATAGGAGAGAGTGCGGTTGAAAGAGGATATTATTATTTTGTGGTTTTTTAATGTAACGTGGGTCCCAGTTATTAGCAGGAATAGGTTCAATACATTGGAGAAAAACAAGTTCAGTTTCTAGAATGCTTACATGGTATGACTTTAAATCGACGTCGGTTCAATACACTAAGGGCATGTACAATGGTATAAATAGCTGCTGTCTATAACAACTATCCATGTCACTTGTAGACAGCACTAAAGACAGCTCATACAATGGTATAGACAGCTGCTGTCTTTTTAGTTGTCTTTATAGAACACACAATCTTTTTAATGCTTTTCTTGTTTCTTGTGCTATAGTCGACTACAGGATTGTAGACAGCATCTTTCTCTCTCTTCATTCTCTTTCATCCACGTCAGCAAAAATCCTACGTGGCAATGGTTACAGACGGCTGACATAAGCCCATTGTACATGCTCTTAGATGATCTTAACAAGATAAGTGAATGAACATACTTTGCATGGACATAAAAGGGTTGTGTTGGGAATAACAGAAGCACCCTCGGTATGTGAGCATCCAGGAATGAAGATAAAAGTATGAGCTTGGACTATTGCATTTAGCGTTCTGATCATATATGAGTCATCAAATTAATCGGAAGTCTGCATGATATTTAGAATCCATTCTTTCCTTTCAGATTAATCGCCGAGAGCTCCTGTTCGACATAATCCCCAGCGCATATTGGCGGACAACTATGAGAATTGGGTGTTTCAGCAAAGTGGCCCAAGGGCTTAAGCATCGCATCAGAGGCAATGTGTGTGAATGACTAATTAGACAACCAGACAAACGTGTTAGTCAATAGCTCACCAGAGCAAGTAGAATTTAACTTCTGGAAACTTCTCATGAATTTAGCAAACACAGAAAGGGAATTGAGAACATACTGTTGATGAAACCCTCCACAAGCTTCTATTTTGCTCTTTCGCTAATGCTATAGCCTCTAATGTTCTCTTGGTTACCACTACCTCATTCATTCCAGCTAAACACTCACCACCTGTAAGCCATTCCAGCTGTACAGAAATAAACACATCTAATTAGTGAAGATGTATACTTTTTGTGTGTGTGTGTTTCACTGACACACCCAAGTTCCCAGAAATAAGGCCCAGTTTTCACTTACTAACCACTTCCACATAAGAGCATCTTTAGTGTATTAAACCGACGTTGATTCGAAATCATGCCACATAAGCATTCTAGGAACCGAGCTTGTTTTTCTCTAATGTATTGAACCGATTCCTACTAATAACTGGGACCCACGTTTCATTAAAAAACCATAAAATAATAATATCCTCTCTCAACCGCACTCTCTCCTATGTAGTTGTTTAATGCTTATATGAGTTGTTTAATGCTTTGAATCGATTCCTAAGTAGGGTTCGGTTCCATGCATTTTTTTGTTAGAATCGACCACTCCAATGTATTGAATCGATTCAATGTCTTCTCTCTCCTTATTTGAACCGGCTAAAACACAATATTGGAGATGGTCTAAGTGTTTTGTTTAAGGATCACATAAGTGTTTGATATTGTAGAGATGGCTCGAAAATGAAACTAAAGCTTGATTTCTATGATGACAACAACATCAATTCAATTTCATGAAAACCAGTACTCAGAAGTCAAAACAAAACATTAAGGATGATATCATTAAACTGACATAGTTGACCCCTACTAATTTGAATAAATATATCCCTTCATTAAACCATGAATATTACATTAAATTAAGGTACATCCAGTAAAAGTGGCAAAGCTAATCTGTTTCCTAATTGAATGAGAAGGCAACCAATAGGGACCTTCACCTCCATCTTTTTACCATTCCTTAACCAAATGTTCACCCCTGGAAATCTACTTCGACCATATATGGTTAAGAAATTAAGATCATAATGGAACCCAGCAAAAACAGTGCCCTCAGAACCATGACGCTGCAGGTCACTTCCAGTTGGTGCTAGGAGGTGTGGTCCCTATTGAAACACAAGAATAATTGAGGAATGCCAATGAGATGATTGCAAAACTTCAAGATGAATGATACTTATAAGACTGCCAATGTTGAATTGCATGATTCAGAAAACGACAGTTCATACTGCACCTTAGAACCCCCTAAAGTATTTTCAGTTTACTAAGTCAACACAATGCTGAGACTAGGCATTATTTTTAAGAACTTGCATTTCAAATAGATTTACACATTACAACATAACAAATGAGTGCAGAGAATTACAACATTACCTCCTTCATCAAAGAGGTAAATGCATCTGTTACGGGCAGCTTTGTTGGTATTCAGTTCCAGCGCATGAAGAAAGAGAATTTGAAGCCGGCAAGTTCAAATATAGAAAGTTAAAGATTAGAAAGAGTTCAATTAGAGTTGTGTACAACTAGGACTGCTTTAGTCTCATTATCATACGGACTCATAGCAATATATAAAGATTCTGGAGGCTTGTAATCGCGACAACCAATTATGAATCAATACAGATTAGTGTCTTCCAAGTTCTCCTTTCTTGCTATCTGATTCTGGCGTCTCATCCCTATTGTCTTCGTTCTTCATCAAGAGGAAAGCCGGTTCCTATCAACTTGGTATTAGATTCGCCGATCCCGTCTGCCATGCCACCCAAGGTTGACTCCGCAGCAGAAGCATGGCTCGATGGATTGGAACACGCGCAATCAAAAACTACTCCAGGCGATCACCAATCTCCAGGCGACGAACGACCAGCGCTTTCGCGAGCAACAACTGGCGTCCGAGCAGCGGCTGGACGACCTAGCACAGGAGATGCGCCAGATGTTTGAAGCACTGCGGGTTGCGCCGGAGGTTCCAGCAACGACCAAGCCACCCGTCCAGACCCAGGCCACGCAAACCGGAGTAGGCTTGTTGTCGTTTCCAGCGTCAATCGAGGACACATCCGGAATCATGTCCGCGACTCGGGCTCCACCTCCTACCCAGTTCGATACCCATCGAACACAGGGTGGCTTTGAGCAACACCGGGGTACCGGAGAGGACTTCGATGACTACCATGGACACCGCAGACGACATGATGTCCCTCGGACGCAGTTGGATCGACCACGCCTCCCACACTTGGAACTCCCAATCTATGATGGCTCCGTCAACCCGATCACATGGTTGACCAAATGCGATCAATATTTTCGCGCATATCAAATCCCCGAAGAAGATAAAGTCTGGATGACCGCTTTTCACCTTTCAGAGGTTGCTCACTCGTGGTTCTATCAGTTGGAGCGCGATGAGGGCCAGATTCCCTAGGCAGTATTCAAACACTATTGCTCGATGCATTTTGGTACAGCCATTCGCACGAACACGTTGGGGGCTCTCAAGCATCTGCAACAGCTTGGTTCACTGGCACAATATCACCAGGAATTCACAGACCTCTTGTGCTATACCGTCGGGTTGTCCAGGACTCACCGGATTGAGCTTTTCACCACCGGACTGTCAGAACCAATTCACACGCACGTGGAGTTAGCAGGGCCGACATCCCTGCAACAAGCCCTGAAGTTGGCTCGTGCATATGAACGACTCAACCCGCCTGTAGCAGGTCCAACAACAACACAACGGCCACAGTCGAACAACCGGATGATGGGCCGCGCTGGCTTACCACATCCTACTCGCGCCACTCCATCGCTCCAGGCTCCAGCAGTGACAACCGCGCAGGTCACGACCCCGGCGACCACAGAGACACACGGGAGTATTTCGCAGGTTGTCCACCGCCGAGATGGCTAACCGCCGACAACGCGGCTTATGTTTTAATTGTGACGAGCAGTTTGTGAGGGGACACCGCTGCAAATGGTTGTTTTGGTTAGAACCCAAATTCGACCACAGTCCTGACGATACATCGGAGGACTCCATAGCAGCGGAAGTCGAACCTGAAATTTCCTTGCTTGCCGTCACTGGTCTATGCTTGGCCCAGACAATGCAAGTGGCAGTCCGTATTGGTGCATTCGAAGGCATTGCCCTTTTTGACACAGGATCCACGCACAATTTCCTCAACACGGCATGTTTATCTGCGGTCAACCTCATCATTCAGCCTCATAGCGGACTCCGGGTCAAGGTGGCCAATGGCAATAGGTTAGATTGCGTCGGTATTTGCAAATAGACGCCCATGACTATTGCACCTTCCGAGTTTGTTGTCGATTCCTATATTATACCATTGTCAGGTTTCGATGTCATTCTGGGCATGCAATGGCTTCGCACGCTGGGGCCGGTATTATGGAACTTCGCTCACATGCAATTCGCTTATTGGGAGCATAATACTCGCATTACCTGGACAGGGCTGAATCACCAACCAATGTCTGCAGCTATGGTACAAACCACAGAGAGCACTGATCTGTTGGCACACTTTTGGCCGAGTTCGAACATCGGTTTTCTGCACCTACAGGTCTGCCTCCTGCCCGATCCTGCAACCATCGTATTCGGCTAGTGCCCAACGCACCGGACATCATGGTATGTCCCTACCATTATGCACATATCCAGAAAGATGAAATTGAGCGCCAGTGCGCAACAATGCTAGCCCAAGGGATTATTCGGCCGAGCTCATCGCCCTTTTCATCACCAGTTCTTCTTGTTCGAAAGAAAGACGCATCGTGGCGGTTTTGTGTGGATTACCGCGCTCTCAATGAACACACAATGAAGGATAAATTTCCAATCCCACATGTGGACGAACTTTTGGATGAGCTGGAAGAAGCATGTTTCTTCACCAAGCTAGATTTGCGATCCGGCTATCACCAAATTCGTATGTTTCCTGAGGATGTTCTGAAAACGGCGTTCCGGATGCACCATGGCCATTTTGAATTCTTGGTTCTCCCTTTTGGCTTATGCAATGCTCCCTCAACCTTTCAAGCGATGATGAATTCCATATTACAACCTTTCCTCCGTCGATTTGTGCTCGTATTTTTCGACGATATTCTGATTTATAGCAGGACTTAGCTGGAGCATCTTCTTCACGTTCGTCAGGTCTTGCAAATGCTCACTGATCATCAGCTGTTCCTTAACAAGAAGAAGTGCACATTTGGACAGCGGCAAATTTCGTATTTGGGCCATGTCATTTCGGCAACCAGAGTAGCTATGGATAAAGGGAAAGTCTCGGCAGTCCTCGAGTGGCCACAGCCTCGTAACATTCGAAGTTTGTGTGGATTCTTGGGATTAGCCGGCTATTATCGCAAATTTATCCAGGACTTCGGTCATGTTGCAGCGCCACTGACCCGACTACTTTGCAAAGAAAGTTTTAGATGGTCTGAGGAGGCTTCAGTTGCTTTTGACAATTTGAAACAGGCCATCGCGTCGGCCCCGGTCCTGCAACTTCCGGATTTTACAAAGGATTTTGTGATCGACTGTGATGCATCGGGGGTTGGTTTTGGCGCCGTCCTGCATCAGGGTGGTCGACCGATTGCATTCTTTAGCAAACCAGTGGCTTCTCATCAAGCCAAATTGCCAGCTTATGAAAGGGAACTAATTGGACTAGTGTCCGCTGTCCGACATTAGAGGCCTTACATTTGGGGTCGCAAGTTTCGGGTGAGGACAGATCATTATAGTCTGAAACATCTACTGGATCAACGGTTGACAACGGTGCCACAACATCAGTGGATTCCGAAACTTCTCAGCTACGATTTTGCAGTTGAATACAAACCGGGCAAGGAAAACATTGTCACCGACGAGCTCTCTTGTCAGCATGAAGAGCTTGCGTTGCGTGGGCTATCAACAACTGAATTTGCATATTATGATGATCTCCGTTGTCAACTCAAAACTCAGGCTTCCTGGACTGCCAAGTACAATGAGTGGAATGCTGGTTCATTAACCGGAGAATGGGAATTTGCGGATGGATTATTGTTGTGTCGACGACGTATATTTATTCCTGCTGATTTTTCAGGCCTTCCACATATTTTTTCGGTTGCTCACTCGGTGGGTCATGAAGGCATCACATTCAGGCAAGTTTTTATATACCAGGAGGTCGACGATTGCTTCAAGAGTTTATTCGTGCGTGTGTTACTTGTTAGGAGTACAAATCATCTCAGTTACATCCTGTGGGATTACTCCAACCCTTACCGGTACCTCATCGTGTTTGGGCTGATATTAGTATGGATTTCATTGAGGCTTGCCTAAAGTTGCTACCAAGACAGTCATTATGACCGTAGTGGACAGATTTCCCAAGTATGCGCATTTTCTGACTTTGAGACATCCGTTACAGCTCAATTGGTTGCGCAAGTTTTTTTCGATGGTATTGTCCGATTACATGGGTTTCCGGAATCGATTGTTAGTGATCGTGACAAGATTTTCACTAGTCAATTTTAGAAAGATCTATTCGAATTAGCGGGCGTTAAGCTACACATGAGTACCGCATATCATCCACAATCAGATGGACAAACTGAGGTGGTTAATCGGACGATTGAAATGTATATTCATTGTTTATGTGGAGATCGAGTGCGCTCGTGGCCACAGTGGTTGGCTTGGGCTGAATTTTGTTACAATACATCCTATCATTCGGCTCTTAAATCCACTCCTTTCGAAGTGGTTTATGGGCGGCAACCTCCTCCATTGGTTCCTCATAAAGATGGCCCAGCTGCAACTCAAGATGTACAACGATTACTAGCCGACCGCGATGAATTTCTCTAGGAGATTCGTTTAGGGTTGCTTCAATCGCAACAACACATGAAGAGTTTGGCGGATAATAAACGTCGTGAACTTCAACTTCAAGAAGGTGATTGGGTTTGGCTTCGATTACATCAGAGACAAATTCCTGCTATTGCTCTGGGTCTCGATTGTAAATTGCGTCCCCGTTTTTTCGGTCCATACAAAGTTGTGACCAAGATCGGTCAGGTTGCGTATAGGCTAGCACTTCCGGAGCATGCTAGACTCCATAATGTTTTTCATGTTGCAAATCTCAAACCCTTTGTTGGTACTCCTCCTGAGCATGTTACAGATTTACCTCCATTACATCATGGCCATGTACAACTGCAACCTGCGAGTATTATTCGCGCACGTCTTAATCGAGGTATATGGGAATTAAGGGTGCAGTGGAAGAGTGATGGTACGATCGAGGCAGACGAAACTTGGATCACCAGAGACGAATTTCAACGCGAATTCCCTGATTATCAGCTTGAGGACAAGCTGTTTCCAAAGGAGGGGGGTAATGTTACGGACAGCTTTGTTGGTATTCAGTTCCAGCGGCGCAGGAAGAAAGACAATTTGAAGCCGGCAAGTTCAAATATAGAAAGTTAAAGATTAGAAAGAGTTCAATTAGAGTTGTGTACAAACTAGGACTGCTTTAGTCTCATTATCATACGGACTCGGCAATATATAAAGAGTCTGGAGGCTTGTAATCGCGACAACCAATTATGAATCAATACAGATTAGTTTCTTCCAAGTTCTCCTTTCTTGCTATCTGATTCTGGCGTCTCATCCCTATTGTCTTCGTTCTTCATCAAGAGGAAAGCCGGTTCCTATCAGCATCCTTTGGCAAGCCAAATCCAATTACAGCCATCTCAGCAACAACCTACATAACCATATGACACAATCAACCTGCGTATCAATATTATACAGCAAAACCGCACGTAGAGTGCATAAAACATTGAATCAGAAATAGTGCTAAGCATGAGATGTGTACCTCGATTGTAGAAATCATTTTAGAACCCCAGGAATCCATCGTCTCTTTCCACTCGGGTAATCCATCAAGGGTAACAGGTTAGAGTTCAGCTCCTAAACAAGGTTACTTACTGATGCATCGAGATACAACACACCTAAATCGGCACCATGATACCAAAGATTTTCAAGATTTCTACACTAAATTGAAAGGATCATGTGAAAAATCACAACCTTAAAGCGGGTATTCGGGGGGCGAGGACCCACTCTCCACATGTCTTGCCATTTCGGTCCGGTCCTTCGGGGTGGTCGGTCAAACTCCTCGGGCATACCCTTGACCATGTCTTGCATCTCCTTGTCGACAAGGTCATGCGAGGTACCTCCACACCTTCGGTGTCACACCAACCTTATAATATAAAACAGGATAAAAATCCATCATCAATGGGGATAAATTACGACACCACACGTTCGGCGTAATTGCTGGATGTAACAATCTTGAGTGTTTGAATTCTCATGACGATTGTACAATGCAACGGATCATACCAGAGAACTTGATCCAACAAAATAAGTACTACTGGTCCTAGCAGGTCGGGCTTAAATTTTCCCAAACCCTCGCCTCCGATCCCACGGAATCACACACCAAAATTCGTCTAGGAAGCAGAAAAAGAGAGGAGGGTACCACTACCTCTAGTTCATCATTTACCTGGTAGTGGAGGTGGGGGAGCTCCTGGAGGCGCTTGGAGTCGTCGGATCGGGCGAGTAGTGCTCGGCGACGTCGAGGAAGCGGTCGTTGTCGTGCCGAGCAACGGGTCCTTCACCAAAGCCGCCCGTGTTTGAGCCGGCGGTCACCGCCTCGCCTGTGTAACATAACCCCCCCCCCTCCTCCGCAAGACCGGGCGCCTGCGATCTGGAGGTACGTGCGAGATCCACTACGGAGGTCATAGGGCTGCATGTAGCCGGAGAGTCGAGTTAAAATGGATCTTAGTATCAAAATGCGAGGGCATCGGATCGGGACTAAACTAGCGTGGAAGTGCAACTGTGGAGCAGCGAGCGAGCGCCTGCGAGGATGTCTTTGATTTAGTCCTTTCTTAAAAATATATTTTGAAGGGATTGTTAATCCCTCGGGAACTTTCTTTTCAATTTTAACCTCTTTGGTCACACCACCACCCTATAGTGTGGCTAAACCATACTGTCACGTCATATACCACGGTGTGACAAAACATGCAACGTAAGCCCTCGTCCACCCGCCGTGCCAGCATGGATGTTTGCGTGGCAGTTGTCACGCCAGATCCTGTGGCGTGACAAACTTGCTTGTCACGCCGATGCTCGTGGCGTGACAGTGGCGATTTAGGCTTGTGTAAGCCAGCCCGTTCTTTTTTCCTTGTCTTCCTCCCTCTCCTCTCTCGTGCACAACCCTAGCCGCCGCATGTCCTCACGCCGCCGGCCGTCGTTCCCTCTCCTCGCCCTGCGTCGGTCCCAGCCTCCCCCTCCTCCGTCCCCGCACCCGGCCGCCATGGGTACCTCCTCCTCTGCGCCCGTTGCGGCTCCCGGCCTCCACCTCCACGCCCGGCTTCCTTGTCTGCACCGCGACATCTCCTCCTCCAATGAAGATGACTGTGCCACCTCCTCCTCCTCCGCCCGGTGGCCTTCTGCCCTCCCCCACCGGAAGTCCTCCGACCGCCTGCCGCCCTCCCGCCGTCGAAAGTCCTCCGGCTGGCTGCTGCCCTCCCGCCGCCAGACGTCCTCAGTGCTGTCGAGATAAAATTGAAGTTAATTTCTTGTGATGTATGATTGTTGATCGATGTATGATTGTTGATTGATGATTTTTGTTGTATGATTGTTGTTGAATGCATGTTGTGGCTTCAAATCGAAGGAGAAATGTTGGGAATTTTTTGAGATACAATGTTGGGAAATTGGTTATACTTGAAAATTGAAATGTATGTTCTATGTTATTGTCAGAACATAAAAGGTGTAGATTCCACTGAAGGTTATATTTTGAGAAGTTGCTGGGAATTATAACTTATAGAGAGGCATGTCTATAGTAATATGCGAATAAAACAGTGTTGTTTCAAATTGTGTCAACAATCATATTGCTGTGAGCAAAGCTTATTATTACCAAGAGTGTCATTTTCCAGTTTGGTGCTTTAAGTTAGGAAAGCGTGAGTTACAGCACAGAAGTGAGTTATGTAGAAGAGCTAGACATAGATATAGCTTTTGAAGCAACTTCTACTCTAGGCATCTCATTCATTAAATTGTAAGCAATTCCAACATCCGAATGAGATTTTTCAATATCTTTTAGAATAAGAGAGTCATGAGCCTCCTTTAGCTCCTCATAGGAGTCTTTTAGAGAGATATGTTCTTTATTTAAGATTTTATACTTTAACATCTCTTTCCAAGATATTCATTTAATTCTTCAAGCATATCTATTAATTCATCATATGAAGGTTCCTGATTATTAATAGATTTTACCTTATCTCCTTTTGCTATGAGGCAAGTAGGAGTGGAGAATAGCGACGACACTTCCTTGATGGCGATGCCGACAAGTCCTCTTTTCTTGGAGGACCCTTCATCATTAGAATCGGAGTCGGAATCCGAATAGTTTTTATCGGAATCCCATTCTCCAATATAAGTTTCATTTTTGCCATCTTTGTGAAGCTATTTAAAAAGCTTATTCTTACCGTTGTATTCCTTCTTCTTTGATAATTTGCCCTTGTCATCCTTGTTGTTTGGGCAATTGGAGGCAATGTGCCCCTTCTCATTGCACTTATAGCAACGAATATTGCTATAGCGCTTGTTGTCACTTGATGATTGTTCTTTCTTGTTTTTGTCAAAGTTAAAGATTCGATATGAGCGTCTTCTCATGAATTTCTTCATTCTCCTCACAAGGAGAGCAAACTCTTCTTCGGAGTCTTCTTATTCATCCTCTTCATCACTTGATTCCGTTTTTGCCTTGAAAGCGGTAATCTTTTTCTTGGAGGAAGATGACTCCAAAAGCTCCTTCTTGTTTTTCTTGTATAACTCATTTGTTATGAGGTTACCCAAGAGTCCGGTTGGCGTCATTCTCGGCAACTCGGGAGAGTTGAGAAAAGGCGTCACGAACATCCCGTACTTCTCCGGCAAAGCCCTAAGCATTTTTCTCATAATATCAACATCGATTAGTGACATGCCTAGGCCTTTGAGTTCATTTACAATGTTGTTGAGGCGAGAGTATATTTCATTTATATCCTCATGAAGCAACATTATAAATGTTTCATACTTAATCCAGAGCCTATGCAATTTGGCCTCTTTGACCGTGGATGTTCCCTCATGGATTCTGAGAGGGTAGTCCAAATATCACGAGCAGTTTTCAAATTGCTCGCTCTATTGAATTCATCCGCGTTCAAAGCACCAAAAAGAGCATTCGTTGCTTGAGCATCTAAATGAGCATTATGCCCCTCAAGTTCTGTGGGATGTAGTGGATCAAGAGGCATAATGTAACCATCATTTACGATTTTCCATATGCTCGAACTCATGGCTTTTAAATAAATAAACACTCTAATTTTCCGATAAGCATAATCTGAGCCGTCAAATAAAGGAGTCTTTCCTATATCAATTCCCTCACTATCCATCATTTTCTCTCTTAGATGATTAAGTCTAAATTAATGAGAGACTAAGCTCTGATACCACTTGTAGGATCAAGGATAACCGACTATAGGGGGTGAATAGGAGGTTCTAAAAATATTCTTACTTTCTAAAATTAATTCTTATAATTTTAGTGCTAAGCAAGATTTATATTGCAATTCAAGACCTACTCAAATCTAGTAAAACTAAGTCACCACAAGACAAGTCTCTGCAAATATATTTCTAGCAGAACTAAATAAGACAATCACAATTTGCTAGAAATATAAATGCGAAAAGTAGAGGCAAAGAAATAACCAAATGATGACTCGCTATATTTTCCCGTGGTATCAAAGACTTGCCGGTCTTCACCAGTCCACGTTGAGGAAAGACCAAACAACTTTGACCGGCTTCACAAATTAAGCCTTAGTCCTCGATTTCACTAGTGGCTGTTCTTCCTTCGCTCCAGAGATGGCGAACACTGAATCACTCACAATTTGGCACCGGGCCACTTCACAATCTTCTTGAAGAGATCACCGTGCAAACTCCCGCCAAGCCATCTAGGTATTGGCAAACACCAAGAGTAATGAACCACAATCTTTGCTTGACGGCAATCAAGTGCTAAGGATCAATCTAGAATGAATACATTTGACTTTTGCTCAACAACCTCACAATGAATGCAACAAGTGTATATGAGGTGTAGAGAGACTGCACTTAGCTCAAGAATGCTAAATGAAGTCTCTCTCTTCTGTCCTTGAGCTGGTGAAGGGGTATTTATACCCCCACAAATAAATACAACCGTTGGAGGAAAAACATAGAAGTTTTCAGCACAAGCGGTAGTACCGCCGTTCATCTGCCGGTACTACCGCACTTCCTCTAACCACACAGTAATGGCTAGCGCAGGCGCAATTAATGCCCATGTCCTAGTAGTTGGAAATGCAAAACGGTACTACCGCCATTGATCATGCGGTAGTTCCGCTCTCTGGTACTTCCAATCACATAGGACGGTACGATCGTGTTTCTTTGAGGTCCAAATACTACTACAAAACAAGCTATAGAAGACGCCTCATCACGATAGCTTTAACAGAACTGCTCAGTTGGAGTCTGTCGGGGCAGTACTAGCCTATCACGCAGGCAGTTCTTATTAATAACCGCTCAGGATAGACATATATCACAGAGCGGTTCATTAATAGAATCATCATGAACTATCACATACTGCTTCTATTAAATAACCGCTCGTGGTAATCTCTTAATACCACGAGCGGTTGTAAACACGCATCGCCTCGTGAACTATCACAAATTGTTCTATTAAATAACCGTCTATGATAATCTCCTGTACCACAGACGGTTGTCAATAAAGACCGTCTATGAACTATCACCGACGGTTGTATTGAAAAATCGTCGGTGATAGTTGTATATCACAGACGGTTCATAATAAGAACCGTCTGTGATATCCCCGTGCTATAAATTCTTAGACCAGACCCCTGCCCATTCCCATTTGAGCCGCCACCCAGGTGTTTGCCCACTGCGCCGCCGACAGAGAGGGAAGGTAGGAGAAGGAGAGGAGGAAGGGAGGAGAAGGAGAGGAGAAAGGGAGTTGAAGGAGAGGATTTTCGAGAGGTTTGGTATTTTCGTGATAACAATCTATAACCCTTTAGAGCATCTGCAATGTACGTTCTTAATTAGCCGAATGCAAGTGAATAGAATAATATTTTTCATTGGGTGGTTAGCATATGCGCGCATTAAGTTTTGTGAGGGGGAAGGAAATGGAGAGAGAGAGTGGTTGAGATAGATTTTATTTCTTTTCTGATTTTTTTAATAAGATGTCAGTCCCACTTAAGAGTAAGAATTAGATCAATACATTGGGGGAAAATGACTAGTTCTTTGAATGCTTACGTGGTATCTCTTTGAATCGGCATTGGTTCAATACACTGGAGATGCTCTTATGTTGCTATAAATTAATCGCTAATCAATTTAAGTATGTTTGGTAAATAGGAAGCCCATTCTTGACGACGAGAGGAAGGAGGAGAAGGCGAGGTTTCTCGAGAGATATTAGGTATTTTCATCGTGAGCTCCGAGGGTAATGATCTATAACCCTTTTATGTTTGCTATAAATTAATCGCTAATCAATTTAAGTATGTTTGGTAAATAGGAAGCCCATTGCGCCGCCGACAAAGAGAGAAGGGAGGAGAAGGAGAGGACGAAGGGAGGAGAAGGAGAGGATTCTCGAGAGATATTTGGTATTTTCTTCGTGAGCTCCGAGGGTAACGATCTATAACCCTTTATGTTTGATATACATTAATCGCTAATTAATTTAAGTATGTTTGGTAAATAGGAAGAGTACGTACTTGCGGTTTATTAATATAATTTGACACTAATTTGTTACATGCGTAGCGTCGATGGACCGAAATTGGATGTACGGTGTGAACTGTGTGAGTCAAGAGTACATTAATGGCGTAGTTACTTTTAGAAGAGCCGTCGAGCAGGATATGTTGAAGAAGGGGATAAATTTTATGTACTGTCTATGCATTGATTGCGGTAATCTGAAGATGTTTAACAACTCGGCGTAGATCGAAGTGCACTTGATTTGAAGGGGTTTCAAAAAAGGGTATACATGTTGGACCAGTCACGGTGAAGAGCAGATTATACCAGAAGTTAATAATGACGACATTGCCGAGGAAGTCAATGATGTGCCAGATGTGGATTGTGCTTTTGATGAGGATAGGTCGCACGATGATAATCTGGATCAGATGCTACACGATGCAGAAGTGAACTACAATGAGAGAGAGTTTTGTAAATTCGAGGGCTTAATGGAGGACTCGGTGAGACCTTTGTTCCTGGTACAGCAGCCGAATACCTAAGGTTGTCAACCGTGATTGAACTGTTTAAATTGAAGGCAAGCAATGGTTGGTCTAACAAGAGTTTCACGGCATTGTTAGGTCTCCTAGCGGACATCCTTTCGGAGGGAAACGTATTGCCCAGCACCACTACCAAGCAAAGAAGGTTCTTTGTCCATTGGGAATGGAAGTAGAAAAAATACATGCATGTCCGAACGATTGTATCCTCTATCGTAAAGAGTATGCAGACATGCATGTATGTCCCGTGTGCAAAGCATGCCGATACAAACGTCAGAATAATACTAAGGTGAAGTAAAGACCTCCTGCTAAGATGTTGTGATATCTGTCTGTGATCCCACGTTTCAAGCGTTTATTTGCGAACCCAAAGGAGGCAAGATTGGTGCATTGGCACTCGGAGGAGCGTAAGAAAGATGAAAAACTAAGACACCCTGCTGATTCTTCCCAGTGGAGAAACTTCGATCGGAACTTCGAAGAGTTCGGTGCGGAACCGAGAAACATAAAGTTAGAGTTGAGTACGGATGGAATGAATGCTTTCGGTAACATGAGCAGCCAACATAGCACCTGGTCCGTGAATCTATATATGTACAACCTTCCTCCTTGGCTGTGTATAAAGCAGAAGTACATTTTGATGTCACTACTTATCCAAGGGCCGAAGCAACCTAGGAATGATATTGATGTGTACCTAGCACCATTCTTTGGAAGATCTTGTGACCTTGTGGAGCGAAGGGATCAGGTATGGAATCGTATAAACGAGAGAACTTCACTTTACATGCCATGTTGTTACGCACCATCAATGATTTTCCCGCCCTTGGTAACCTATCGGACCCGATTACAAAAGGAGTCAAAGCCTATCCAAGACCGCTTAGATGCTACAGAGAGTGTATGGTCAACAACTCAGCATAAAATCGTATATATCGTCACCGTAGGTTCCTTCCCAGGAGTCACCCATACCGCAAGATGAAGAAACAATTCGAAAATAAGGAGGACAGTTCAGCTCCAAGGGCTTTTAGAGCGAAAGAGGTCTATGATATGGTTAAGGATATCGATGTTGTGCTTGGGAAGAAACGTAAATTAAGAACCCGTCAGAAGAACATCTGGAAGAAGCGGTCAATTTTTTAGGACTTGCCTTATTGGGAGCACTTAGAAGTTCGCCACTGCATCGACGTCATGCACGTAGAGAAGAATGTATGTGATAGCTTGATTGGTCTCTTACTGAACATTAGTGGCAAAACAAAGGATGGTGTAAACACACGGCGTGACTTGGTTGATATGAACATAAGGACCGAGTTAGCACCGAAAGAGACCAATACAGGACGAACGTACCTTCTCCCAGCTTGCTACACTCTGTCCAAGGCCGAGAGAAATGAACTGTGCCAGAGCTTGCATGGTGTGAAAGTCCCATCTGGTTACTCCGCTAACATTATGAAACTTGTTTCTATGCAAGATTTAAAATTAATTGGTATGAAGTCTCATGATTGTCATGTGCTGATGACACAAATGCTTCATGTTGCAATTAGGAGTATCTTGCTGAACAAGGTCCGAGTGGCAATCTTAAAGCTGTGTTATTTCTTCAACTCAATTGCTCAGAAGGTCATCGATCCCCAAGGACTAGATGCTCTGCAGGCCGAGGTGGTGACAACTCTATGTCATCTTGAGATGTATTTCCCTCCGCCATTTTTTGATATCATGGTCTATCTCTTTGTTCACCTTGTGAAAGAGATAAAGATATGCGGCCATGTGTTCCTACGTCATATGTACTCGTTCGAGAGGTACATGGGAATTCTCAAGTCCTCGTCATTTTAATCGATCTCGTAGGAGGGTAGCATCATCGAAGGTTATGCAACCAAAGAAGTCATTGAGTTCTGCGTTGACTACATGGCTCAGGTGGAACCGATAGGTGTGCCTCTATCTCACCATGAGGGGAGACTGGATGGTATCGGGACCATCGGAAGGAAATCAATCACTCCCGATCTGGATACGTACGCTCAAGCCTATTTCACGTTCTTGCAACACATGACCCAAGTGTCTTCGTACATCGACGAGCACAAAGATATGGTGCATGTAATCCGCGGGCCGGTCGGAGGTTTGGATCACGAGAGAACCCAACCGCTCGGTTCAACGAATGGTAAAAGGTGCGAATCACTGAGAGGTCATCAAGTGATGATACACTGCTATGGTTGGCACAAGGGCCACAATTTACAATTGTCACATGGCAAGGATACGACATAAATGGGTACACATTTTATACAGCAGCTCAGGATAGGAAGAGCACAGTCCAGAACAGTGGTGTCCGCATAGATGCATTTAGTACCGATGGGCTGAGGAGCTCCTACTATGGTCAAATAGAGGAGATATGGGAGCTCGACTACGTGCGTTTCAAGATCCCCCTATTTCGGTGTCGTTGGGTCCATCTTCCACAGGTGAAGGTCGACAAGTATGACGTCACTACCGTGGACCTCGAACGTGTCGGATACAAAGACGAATCATTCGTACTGGCTAATCAAGTTGTTCAAATCTTCTATGCAACCGACCCGGCAAATAAGAAGCGTCACGTAGTTCTTCATGGAAAAAGGAGGATTGTCGGAGTTGAGAATGTAGTGGACGAGGAAGAATACAATCAATTTGACGAATTGCCTCCTTTCGGAAACGGCATCAGGCTCAAGGAAGAACCCAGTGAGGAAGCTAGCTATATGTGCATCGATCATCATGAAGGGCTATATTTTAATTAAGAATTTACTCCATTGTAATTAATGTATTCCATAACATCATGTGTTATGGACTTGTAATCTCTCATATATTTTGATGTCAACGTGAAATTGTCATATGTTAATGTGTTATGGACTTGTCATCTTTGATATTGGTGTCAATGTGGACGTTCATTGTAATGTGGAGTATCAAAATTGGTTTCACTTGATTTAGAGTTGAGTTGAATTAGATATGAATTTTTGAAGTCAAATGTGTTATGAATTTGTCATCATACTTGTCACCAGTTTCAGATGGACTTGACAATCACTTGTCACCAAGTTTTGTCAGGATATCACAGATTGTCACCAGGTTTTTTCAGGCCATATCACAGACAGTTCTTAATAAGAACCGTCTGTGATACGTCCCATATCACAGACGGTTCTTATTAAGAACCGTATGTGATTCCTTATCACAGATGGTTCTATAATAGAACCGTCTATGATAGGCTTTTTATAAGGAGGGAACTGCTAGGGTTTTTGCTCTTGCTCGTCACTTTCACTACTCTCGCGCCCCTTAAGCTCTCATGCGCTCGTTCGCCTCCTCTAGGGCTCGCCACCTCCCTGCTCCGACTCCAGCCCAACGACCGGCCACTCCCTCCTTCGACGTGCGGCCTCTTCCGACTCCAACCCGACGACCGGTCACCTCCCTGTTCCGACTCCAGCCCGACGAGCATCACCATCCTCCTCTCCAGCCTATCACCGGCTCCCTCCTCGCGCCGGCTCCTGCGCCTCCTCTGGTACTCCCTCGTGCCTCCTCTGGTATACCACTCTACTCGCTCTATCCCGCTCCCTCCCTTGCTCTGTGATGGGTTCTGTTGATGCTCTGTGATGATAATCGAAATCTGAAATCAAATAGATAATTAGAAACAGACTTGAGCTTAATCATATTGTCATATTGCTTTATATGGTCAATTATAATTAGTAGCCTTTATATTTTACATTTTCGATTATAGTGAATTAAGATTACACGTGTATGTTACGTGATCGATTGATCTTCTGTGAGATATTTGCATTTCTATTCTCAATCTATCAATTAGGCTTATTGTTGATATAAATTTGTGAATTATCTTGAAGGCATATGATCAGATGTTACATTTCTGAGAATGCTTTATGTGCTATTTTTGTGATTTGATTTCACTAAGATAGTTAATTTGTAACATGTTGACCTAAAGTTTAAGCTGCTACTCGAGATAACTTGACATATGAGAAAGTTGTAGTTTGAGCTCAAGATCTGTTTTGTAATTATCAAAATTGATTGGTGAAGAGATTTTGACAAAGGATCGAGATTGCAAAGACTATGTCTTATGCAATTAGTCAACTGAGAGCAATTGATCAATCTTATTTGCTTAGCTTCATCTTGTTTTTAGTTGTTCTTATAATGAATATGTTGAGCATATTCTTATTTTTAAATGGCATGGAGAAATTTCATATGTATATGATAATTTGGTCATTTAAATATCTTTGGAATATTACGAGTGTTAGAAAATAGGAGCTAACTCGAGGCTGAATTGACTAGCTAGCTCGCTCCTTGGCGTTCATCCTAAGCGTTCAGTGAAACCACGGCCTATGTCGTCGATCCTGACACAATTGAGTGTACGTTTGCTTCATGCCAATCCTCCACGGCATGAAGCAAATCGTCACTCGATGTGTCGAGCTCGATGAAGTAGGCTCGAACAAAGATGGGCTCGAGTTCTATCTATGCAAAAGATTCGTATCACTAGTTTCTATCTATACAAAGATCACAAGAGATTGTTATACATGTGATTGTTATGTCAGTCCAGTTAAGTTTTGGATAGAGCTCAAAATCTGAATTTTAGTTTTCTTATCCAATTTATGAAGAGAATAGACCTTAGTGCTGAGATGACCAAGTTTGTTTCTTGTGCAACTCACCATATGAGAGCTCACATTAATTTCAAATTTTTGTGCTCTGTGCTAATTTCATTCATATACATGTGGGACATGTTTTGCATTTCAATCAATTTAAATGACTTGAATGATTTACATTTGATTATGTTAATTTGGTCCTCCCTCGTGCCTTGTCTGAAATTAATTATGCAATTTCATTTATATACGTGTGGTATATGTTTAGCTGTTTAAATGACATGTAGATACTTCATATGTATATGTTAATTTGGGACACTTGCGATCCATTTTATTGCATATGTAACTTATATAGATAGCAAGTAAGCGAGATGGCAAAGGCACCGTCTTCGCCGTCGTCATCGACGCCGCAGATGGCAGAGGCGCCGTCTTCGCCGCCGTCACCGACGTCGCAGATGATACGGAAGCGAGATGGTAGAGGACAATCGAAAAGGCTTGTGGGCCAACTGGTCATCACGGAGGTCAGTGACTTTGGGGTCCCTCTGAGTCTCAAGAGATCAGCGGCGAGATTCCGGACCATCTGCGGGATACTTGCAAGGGAATGGGTCCCCATAACCACACCAAGGTGGAAGGATCTGACAAAAGAAATGAGAGGCGAGCTGTGGACAAAATTTTCAAGCAAGTTCACTATCCCAGAAGCAGACATGGCACGCGTAGAACGGACGGCGATGCTCACAATGGATAAATCGTGGAGGACCTTCAAGAGCACTCTTGTCACGAAGTACGTGAACATGGGTCAGACGCCCTTCGCGAAGTATGGATTCTTGACGCGGGAAGCATGGGACGCCTTTGTAGCTATGAAGGCGACAAAGAATGTAAGGAGCAAAGTGCGGTGCACAAAGCTCTCGGACACGAACACTCTCACCAAGACAGACTCAAGACCGGCTGGGTGTGCGAGTAAATATGAGGAATGGGCGGCATGAGGCGAAGCACGCAACCGCCATTTGTCGACATCACGGACCTGCGTTTAGAAGCCGGTTACAAGCGAGGCAAAAGTCTCGTCTTGAGCAAAGATCTCTTTCACAAACCCGCGAGACGTGAAGTGTCCCAGCGTGTGGTAAATATGTCGAACTACCTAGTTGTTAATAAGTCCATAACTTCATAGTGTCTAGAATAACATGATGACCTCTTGCAGCGTGAATTGACTGCCCAAACTTCCCAAGGCTCCTTCCAAGTAGACAGGGAGAAGGATATACTATCTATGGCCTTGGGAAACAAGGAGCACCCGGGTCGCATGCGAGGCCTTGGGGTTAACGTACCTTGGAGTCATGGATTTGCAGACGACTACTGCACGTATAGGAGTAGGAAGAGATCCAAGGCCGAGCACGAGGACCGGTTGGTACAGATGAGTACTGGAAAATTTGAAGGAAAGCTAGCAGCATTGTAGGATCAAATGAATCAACTCCTGAGCCAGTCGCAAGCCGCCCCTGTTAATTTGGGAGCCAGTCCTGGTCGACATCGGAGTAGCATCGCGTCCACGCATAATTCTGAACATGACGACGTCCAATTACCGATAGACAACATCAAGGTAATGTACATCTATGGAATGCACCAAAGATAGACCTATAGGACGCCTTAGCTAATTGCGTATCGTTTTGTAGGGGCCGACACCCTGCAAGCTCCAAGTGAGGATGGATGGGTCCCTTTCTATTGAGGCTGTGCGGGGGATGGTGTATCCATACCAGAAGGTCTTGATCTTGACGGTGTCGGTGGCGCAGGTTACGCCAGGGTCGAGGTGGATATGGTACATGACAATTTCGTGGCTGTCCCGCTGAAGATTCGCCTGAACGAAGACATTAGAACACTAGGGGATGCTGTGCACACTTTTATCCAATGGCCTAAGAAGGACATCGCCCTGGACCCAGCAGTGCCACGATCTGGACACGACCATTCCTCTCCAACGGGACCCTTGATGACTCCACCTCATGTTTCGCCTCAGAAGGCCGCCTCATCGGTTCCTGTGGAGAAGACGCCGAAGGAACAACAAAAGCGTACCGCTATATCGGTTCCCGAGTCATTTCACAGGAAGACGCTGCCAATCGTTAAGGTCAAATCAAAATCGATGAATGTTAAGGCGCCTCCCAAGTCCGGGAAGTCTGGGATGTCTGGGAAGTACATCATCGGAAAACCGTTGTGCTCCCACGCAGATGTCTGTATACCGATATGCTTGTCGCTTTGCATGCAGGTACATCTGAAGACCACAAAGAAAGGGTGCGATCTTTGGAATCACCGTCGATACAACGATGAGCATTTCTTCAACGGGACGAACCACTTCGTCGTGGGCTTCAACGACTTATATGACATATTCAACCTTGTTGGACATTGTAAGTGCGTACAATCAAATTCTACATTCACGTCATACCGATAAATATCAGAACTCATTGCTTGTGTATAGATACATGTGGAAAAAAAGTCCAGGAATGGAAAGAACCGGTGGGTTTCCTTGACCCACACGTGGTATCTTTGCAAACCATCGAAGCAAACCCGTCCTTCATCGAGAAATACATAGCGGCGGCATTGCTTCATCAGGTAGACAAGAAGTATATAGTGGTGCCCTACAACGAGGGGTAAGTGTCACTACTTGCTATACAAATTTCATTTGTACTTTATCTGTGACCAGACGAACTTAGGTTTAATGACTATAGCGACATACATGAGTAGGTACCACTGGATCCTTTTAGTCATTATACCAAAGAGGAACCATCTGATATACCTTGATTCCCTAATCCGCAACAACCACAAATTCAGCATTCCAAAAGGAATACTCGAGAGGTATACTCATTTCCTCTATACATAACTCTATTGTAGTCTTCATTCGTCTGAAATGGCCGAGAATAACTTTTTAGAATCATGTAGGTCGTTCATTGCCTATATTGCCAATGAAGGAACATACAATGGAAGCAGCGCCGATCTAACACACAAGACGAAATAATGTACTGCTGACTATTTCTCAGAAAGACCGAGTTGCGGTAGTTCCACTCAGGATTTGCGGTCATACCGTGACGCGGTAATTCCACCAAATGAACTCCGGTACTGCCGCTTCTCAAGCCTGATCAGACCACTTGGTCCGACCTGACCACACGATCGGACCATACATTTGGACGGTCCGAACATTCAGCAGTAGTATCGCCAAAGATATGCGGTCGTATAGCGACACGGTAGTTCCGCCAATATAACTCCGGTACTACCGCACTCAAGGGGAGCAAACATGCTCCAAAAGGTGTCACTCTGTAAAAAACGAACCACCAACTGATTCTCAGTCTGATCGGGTTGAGGTAGTATGCACCACTTTCCTGGTCATACCGCTGTGCGGTAGTACCGCCAAGTAAACGTCGGTACTACCGTCTTTTATGAGAAATATATAGTTGGCTTTCAAAATAAACTCTAAGTGCATGCATGATCCTAGATTGATCCAAAAGACACAAGAACATGTTGTCAAGCTACTAGACATGATCTCTCTTAATAGTACGACATTTAACATAAAATCCAGTCTTCCGACCTTTTCTCCTAAGACAGGTAAAAACAAAAAGGATCCTAGACTACTTGTACCTTGTCTTTTAACCATATTGATCTTCATGCTGACCTTTAGCATGCATCTCTAGGTTGTTATATTCATCACTGGGACTAAACCTTGTAAACAAGCAATAAACATGTTAGTCTCATATTCATATATTGTCATTAATTACCAAAACAATTTTTAGGGGCCTAGATGCTTTCACATGACCACTAGACAATGCCACTGAAAAAAAGTAATTTGTGTTGTGCTCAAGCTCTGATGTCATGTTCTACAAAAATAGTTTACTGAAAATAAATTATGAAAAGACCTCTTTAGAAATCAAATATAGGCTGAAGGCGAAAAAATGTGACTTGCCTCATTTTTGAATACCAAATTTCCCGAACGAGTGGTTCGTGGCACTCCAAGCATGTAACTCTGGCGTACCCAGGAGTGAAGTCCTGGGTGTACTCGGGAATGAGCCCTAAGCAGTCCCAAACATGTGGTTTGGATGGTCTCGAGAATGTGATCTCAAGCGTATCTGGACACGTGAATTCAGGGTAGTTGTCGGGACCCGAATCTGCAAATCCGGACCCTTTGTGTATTCTAAACTATCTCCAAGATCAGTAGCTAGTTCACACAGTGTCAACATTGTTGAAATCATATCCATACAATGAAATAGCTAAGAATAAGCCAAATATTATTTAAAAGTAACAACATACCTTATAGTCAAGGTTTTACAATTATTGCCACGCAGGGCTTAAAGACAGAATAATAAACTTGCAGTGGAAGATAATCTTGTGGCAGCCATCCGATATGCCCACAGACAATCGAGTGGAGAACGCACCCTAGTTCGCATAGTCTTCGAAGTACTCCTCCTCGTAGAACTCAATGTTCCCTGGATCTTCCTCGATGACTGATCAACAAATGGCGTATAGCCGTGAGTACATAAAGTGCTCAGTAAGTCGTAGGGAAATGTATGCAAATAGTATTTATGCAAGGCTTGAATAAGAGTAGCTTTATGGCTATTTTGTAGAAATCAATATTCACAGTGAATACAGTAAATATATTGAAAAGCACAATTGAAAAAGAATAATAAATAAATAGACAATTGCTTTAAAACAACTAGTGAACAAATCTATTCACTTCCCAACCAACAACTAGTGAACGACCAGTTCACTTCCCAACCGTTCCACCATTCCAACATTTTTGAGAAAAATCTAACCCTTGTGTGAAATCATCAGGCATTGTCCATAATCGGGGACACGGCTATTCGAATAGTTTTTAACACTCTACAGAGGTTGTACAACTTGACCCACAAGAGATAATCAACTTATAATGTCCGTTCAACACACTTACGAGGTGTGCGACTAAGTGATTATCACAAGACTTTTACACTGCTCTGTTTTGACTCGGTTCTGCTTGCTAAGGATTCGTCATTCTAGGCCCCCTCTTGCGCCACTCATCAACCTAAACAGAACCAAACCAAAACATTGCTAATTAGTTAGCCAGGTCCACCCCATCCTGGACATGTGGTTGTACGGTATGGCCCTGATCAATGGCGCAGAAAGTTAAGTCCTTAGTGACTACTCAAGCGAGTCAACCACATCCCAAAACATCCTCTTTACTGCACGATCAATCGCCTGAGTATGAAATCATTTTTGGTTCAAACCGGACCAAATGGCAACCCTTGCTATGGCACAATAAATTTTAATAACAGTGGCCACGCCACAATTCCATATATCATTAAGTCAAATTTTCATGATTAACATAGTGAAGGAACCTATCGTTCAACTAAAGCATGACTAAGCAACATACGATACCCATATTGGTAATAAAATGTGACCAACTAAAATTAAACCAGGCTATGGTGTCCAAGGGTACATGTCAACATGTAATTCACAATTATTCAAGGAGGCGTATTATCAAATAGGCATTTAACTATTCCCGAAAAACCATTACTATAAACTTAGCAATGTGTGTTGATACAAAACAATATAATTTTTTAAACTGGGTACAAAATGATCAAAGGTCTACGACTTACCTTCGTCAAAATTTGCAGATGCTTCGGTAGATTGCTCCTGGAAGGTTTCGGAAACGCCGGATCCTATACACGCAAAATGAGATGAATAAATAACAAAATTTTAAATAAAATCCAAGAATTACAAAATAAATACTGGAAGGAAGATATTGAATTTAGATGAATTTAGAAGAAAGAAACGATGGATTTGGAGTTCGTATGAAAGAGAACGAGCCCTTGGAAGTTTTGATATAATTCTGAAAATACTGTGCACCTTTCAAGTACTGTTCAATGGGCACTGTACATCTAGCACTAGTCAAAAGCTTCGAATGCACGTGATTGAAAGGAGATTCGACCACCTGGTCAAAAGAGTTACAGCCACTGGTCGAAAGAAAGGTTACGACTACTGGTCGTAGGAAAAGTTACGAATACTGGTCAAAGGAAAACTACGACCACACTGGTCGACAGCGGTGACACTCAGCTACCAACTCGCCGGCGCTACACGCCACGGCGAGACGAGCGGGTGATATCAAAATGAAGAGGGTGACACGGTGAACTTGGTGCGCACCTTCGCGACGAGAAGGCGAGCGAAAAAAGTTGGCGGCGAGGAAGAAGTGCGGTGATGAGGTACGGTTCAAGGCGGCGATGGCGTTTTGGGGTTGCTCCGGTGGAGATGATGCGCTCATGAGGTAGAGATGTCGATCACGATGGAGTAGACGATGGCGACGGAGCGTCAACATCGGCGACGAAGAAAAAGGCAGCGGCGACGTTCAAGTGAATGCGGTGATGGTGATCCGATGAAGAAGAGGTGTGCCTGAGGTAGGACAGGACGCGACGAAGCTCCCGGTGTAGACAACGTCACAGGAGATTGACGGACGATGGTGCAATCGGTGGTGAAGGGGGCGGCGAAGAAATACGAATTCCCACAAGGAGAGGAAGAAAGGAGATAGGAGATCTTCGGGAATGGGTTGAGTGAGACGAGGGGCTCGTAGGGCCCTCTTTATATAGGGGAGGAGGTGCTCGAATCAACAGGAAACTCATGAGAATTGATTGAGCGGTTTCGGGTTGAAGTAAAGAACGAAAGAAACGGTAAAATTAATTGCAAGGAGTGGAAGAGACAGCAATTGATGAGATGGAAACGTGGGTGAGGTTAGAGGAAACGTTTCAACAATTGATGGTATGGATTTTAATAGTCTGGGTGAGGAGAAAAGAGGAGGGAGGTGGAGGTCGGCCATGGCTTCTTGTTTCCAAAAGAAAAGAACAACCGTTCTCGAGGTTGAAGAAGAAAGGAGGAGAGAGAAAGAATAAAGAAAGGAAAATAAAATAAAATAAAATCCAGAAAATCCAAAAATAAATAAATTCAGAAAAATTCAAGAAAATTCCACAAAAATCCTTAGAACCTGAAAAGAGATAATAAAATAATTTTGGATTTAATTGAAGTTTATTTTAAACATTTAAAATGTTTTCCATTTTCTAAAAATTCAAATAAAGCTTTAAATCAATCCAATAAATTGCAAATGATTCCTTTTATTTTTAAGACTTCAAAAGACCCAAAAATTGGGATGTTACAGTAGTGTAGGTCGCACTCAGAGGCAAGCTCTGAGTGGTCTCAAACACGTGGTTTGGACGGTCTCGAGAACGGGATCTCGAGCGTGACTAAGCGTGAAAGACTCAGGTAGTATAGGATTTGGATCTTTTTGCATCTCATTGTTTCTTGGTGTTATTCATTCATTGTGTATGACCTAACACACCTCAATAAAGGGTTAGTCTCTGCTAGATAAATATGAGAGTTACATATCACAATTGCCCCCATTCAAAATTGGCAATGGGTATCTATTTCTCAATCATTGTTAAACAACCTGAAAACCTCATTCAAGACAAACTATTTCATGTTGATTGTAAACCATCATGCTCGTTACTGTAACTACAACATAGTACTGTCACGGTACAAAACTACAATAAAGTTGTAATTAACCATACGTTTGTATCTTCAAACTGCTAGCATGTGTCAACTGAAACGCAACTTTTATTATGCAAAATGTTGATTATGATATTTCGTACATATGGCATGCGGTACTGACTTTGCAATATTTTGTTGGATGTAGATGGATAAAGTTGTACGTGTATTTACCGGTGGGCCGATTAGCCAAACAGATAGTGATGTTGACTTTGGTGGCATGGAAGTGACCATTCTTTTGTTTCGCGAACCACCAGACTTTTGAACCTTTCTTACTAGGATTAAGTCGACTTTTGGATAGGATGAGCCCGAGGTTGTTGTCGAACTGCAAGGGCGATATGATGCTGGTGTGGGTTGTAAGGTGCACGTCTGTTTGGTGCCAAACTTGTTGGACGATGATTGGGACACGTAAAAGGATCTTGTGCCCGCATCTTAGGTCCGGTCGTTGGAAGTGGCGGTGGAGAGGAGAATCGTTGTAAAGGATTTGCCGAAAATTTAGATGTGGTGAATGGCAACACAACGGAAGTAGAATCCGCTCTCCATCTTTCACAAGGTCCCCCAATGGAGGAGCCACCTTTCGAAGAGTTTGTTGGCGTCAGTGTTAACAATGATGCCCCCTGTTGGTGGATCTGTCACATGTGCATGTTCCTTCCCCGTAACATGTTAGTGACCCTGTGACTGATTTCAATGGCACTGTAATACATAACGAGCATGAGGAGGAGGTGTTTGGAGATAGAACAACCTGTGAAGTAGAGTCCGACAAAGGATGGAGCTCGACCGAAAACGAGGTTCCCGCACCGCTTTTCTCCTCTGAGGAAGGGCGGGTTCTTCACAGTGTTTTGGGTGAGGTCCCGTCGGTGCACGCATTCGATGATGTCAGAATGACTGATAAAGCGGTTTGTGCTAATGGGTTGAAGAGCAGGAATGACATTGCGGACCCGAATAATGACCTAATACGTAAGAACATGTTGTTTCCAAGCATCGATGATATGAAGGTTTGGCTGCAAGAATACTCAATATGACACCATCATCCGTTCGTAGTGACACACTCTGATGCAAACAAGAGGTACACCGTGACGGATGAAAGGGGGTGCGGATGGAAGGTATGAGGGCGCAAAACTAGGGACAAGCAATGGGAAATAGCGAACGTGAAGTAACCTTACTTTTGTGGGACTGCTCGAGTGTCGGGGGAGCACCTTTAGGCGACCGCTAATTTCTTTGCAAGACACATTACCGGGGTTGTGGCTGTCAATCCTGATGTGACCGTCGCCACCCTCATTGAGGTTATATTTGGGTTCATTAAGTACCGTGTGAAGTATGGGAAAGCATTGAGAGCCAAGCAGAGAGTGATGTAGTTACTGTGGGGTGACTGGAAGGAAGTTTACGGGTTGCTTCCTCGAGTTCTAACCGCTATGTAGGCCAAGAATCCGGACATAGAGTTTTATCCTTTCCACGAGAACCGAATGGAACCCGACGGAGGGGTTATGAAATATGTTCTCGAGCGGGTGTACTGGTCATTTGGGCAATGCAAAGAGGCCTTCAAGCATTGCAGGCCCGTCATATCAGTTGACACCACGTTCCTAACCGGGAAGTACTATAGTGTCTTGATGCTCGCCGTTGGTATTGATGCGGAGGACCAGCTGATTCCATTAGCATTCGCACTGACAAAGAGTGAGAACAATGCGAGCTGGTAATGGTTCACGGATATAGTTCGTATACGCCTCGTTGGGTCTGGACGGGTTGTTTGCATTGTCTCGGATAGGCACTGCGGGATTCTGAACGCTGTGAGGAGCAAACTTGACGGACACCCCGATGTGCAGCATAGGTGGTGCATGCGTCACCTAGCTACTAATTTCTTTAAGCAATGCAGTAGGGAAGATCTCACAAAAAAGTTCAAGCTGTTGTGCAAATGTTTGGAGAAGAGGGACTTCGAGGTCAAGTTGACGGAGCTTAGGGGACTGACCAATGAACGATGTAATAAGTGGTTGGACGAGGTCTTGCAGCAGAGGACGAAGTGGGCACAGGCATACGATGAAGGTGGCTGTCGGTATAGTATGATGACATCGAACATCTTGAAAGTGTTCAACAATGTTATTAAGGGCATCTGTGCTATGCCAGTATCGGCTATCTTGGAGTACTCATTTTGGAAGACCAACTCATACTTTGTGGATCGGTGGACCCGTGCAAGGGATGCGTACAACGCCGGCCACCGTTGGGGTGCGACTGCTACCAAGCACCCTGCTATCACGGAGGCAAAGACATGAAATCAAGAACCGGAGGAATACGATCCCACTTTGCACATATACGCCGTCAGGGCAGCCGGAGGCACACTGATTGGGGGCGAGCGTTATGGTGGCCGAAACCATAGAGTCATCCTGACAGTGGGAGACTGTACTTGCATGGTCCCAACATTGTTACATGTCCCATGCTCTCACGTCGTCTTCGCCTGTCCCGTGCGTGATGGAAGTTACCTTTCTAACTCGTTCATTGCGGAAGAATTCTCAAAGCTAGCCACGATGACGACTTGGGAGAATAGATTCGAGCCTTACCTTGATCCGTCGCATTGGCCACCGTACGTGGGGGAGGAATACGTTCCCGACAAAGATATGATAAACAAGTGACGCGGTCGAAGGAAGAGGAAGAGGCTTTGTAATGACATAGACCTCTCACAGCAAGGCAGTAAGGACATGTACTGGCTTGGGGACTTCGACGACGCCACAATAAGCAACATGTGCTCAGAGTGTCACGAGCACGAACACACCAGGGCAAAGCACATGAGTAAGGATTCCCAATCACGTAGGGTAAGGCGGCGCCGCTCTCATGTGCAACCCCCCTAAGGTAACCACTATTGTTGTTGTGCGAAAATGATTGTTTTTTTTATTGATAGAGTTCACTCATTTGTATTTTCTATATTGTTTTGTACCTCATGTGATCTTACAAAAATTCTTTCCTGTAATGCAGGATGCCGCAACATGCGCAGTATGTGTTGCTCCTCTCGGAGTACGATGATGATCACTGCGCCCACCGTATAGCTGACGATGGTGTGGTGAGATTTGCTAATCTTTTATTCTATCATGCTTCCAACTAATCCCCCATGTGCTTGTTGTTTCACTTATTTAATTATGTATCTCTCTTGCGGGTACTTCAGCCACTTCGCCCTCAGACCCACACCCCTCTAGATTGGGATGAGTGGTACGTGTCACACGTTCGCTCAGCCGATCTCCTTGCTTTAGCGCGGATAGTCATCAACGGGCACCCCCGTATGGACGGTACTGCGCTTACCGCACTGGTGGACCGGTGGCATCCATAGACCCACACTTTCCACCTACTGTCAAGCGAGATGACCATCGCGCTTCAGGACGTCGGTATGATTCTGGGCCACCCCATAGACGGCCTTGTAGTGACTGGGGACATCAACAGTGTGGGCTGGCTAGACTGGGTGGGAGAGTGGCTTGGAGTGTGACTGGAGGACCCCCCCTGCGGACTTGAGGGACAACATGCCATCCGCGGTGCTTGTGTCCTGGCTGTGCGTGCACTTCAACGTGTGCCCGCCGGGCGCAGATGATGACACAGTGCGACACTTCTCACGGGCATGGATTTGACATCTTCTCGGCTCCTTCCTGTTCCCAAACGGTACCGGCAACGCTGTCTCCTGGATTTACTTGCCGATTTTGGCAGATTTAGCGATGGTAGGGACCTACAGTTGGGGTTCTGCTACACTGGTGTGTCTCTACCGGTATTTGTGCGACGCGTGTTGATCACGGAGTGCGAACGACAACTTGGGTGGCTGCGCATACCTCCTACAGGTTTCGATGTGGGGGCGTTTGCATGTGGCTCGACCCACTCGTGCTACCTTGTAGGTATAAATTTCTTTTAATTAATCATACATATCTCGTTCTATAAAAAAAAATATGACTGATATATATATCTCCATGCAGGCATGGCCACGGCCCCTTGAAGACTCTGCGTCGTGACCGACGGTAGCCTACGTTTGGAGCTCCATCGTGGCACCTACTGGGCGTCCGTGGTTGCGGTACCTCGCGTATACAAACGAGCTCGACGTCATCACGCAGGACCAGGTATTGTTTGATAAGTTACTTTGCTTGTAGCATTCACCTGTTCGAACTATGATTCCCTCACTACTGTTGTATACATCTGGTGTAGGTCACGTGGCTGCCATACATCCGCGTCGAGGTCCTCCAAATTGAGCTAAACCCGATGTGCGAGCGGGACGAGGCTTTGTGGCTGACCCTCTCGCCGCTGATCTACTTCCATGCGGTGGAGTACCACTTGCCCCATCGGGTGATGAGGCAGTTCGGAAAGTTTCAGGCATGTTCACCAGTGGTGTTCTCGACAGACATAAACCTTCGTGGGTAACGATACCTATCGCTTTGTGTGTGCAACTTCGGTAGCGTTTTTCATGCTAACAGTTAGATTGCCCCCGTCGCAGGATGAACCGAAGACAGAGGTACCGGCACACCGACTGGTCCTCTTATCACCGTGCCTACGTGTTGGAGTGGGTGGACTGGACAAATCGGTCGAGGAACGTGCCCCATATCCATCATAGGCATGACTTCGTGAGATAACTAGAGTGGCTACACGGTGTCGCGTGTCTGCAGCTTCGACCAGCGATGACCCATGCGGCTATAGGGGAGGGTGACTCGTCTGATGAGGATATCGTGGACAATTACGAGGAGTTCACACGGACGGGCACTCAGCTGGAGAGGGCCCCCATCAATGCTTACTATGTGAGTACATTCTATCCCACCACTAATTAGCAATGTCACTATGCGCAAACTAATTTATTATGTTGACCCGTTCGTATGGAAGGCAGCTCGCTCGCATAACCAACGAGACTGGGGGGGGTTCTCATGCTACAAGAGGGTTCGGAGGGGAGCTTTCAACGCTTTAGAGACTTTGTTGAGGTAACACACTATGTTAAATTAACACATTCTCCCTTGTTATTTAATTTGTTGTATTAAACTTCACTACCTTTTTGTTGGTTAACCTTGTAGTTGGTTCACCGCCGATGCTAGCAAATGGCTGCAAAGATGAACTGCGTGGCAGCGGCAGGAGAAGTCGTTCAACCTGCCCCCGCTCGGAGTAGCTCCTTGTATGCTACAACATCGGGAGTGACAACATCAGCTTCGCCCACATGCGACGAGGACCCGGAGGACGACGATGAGGCCGGCGAGGATGAGGAGGAGGGTGGCATAGATGAGGATGGCGACGAGGACGAGGAGGACGTCTATGCTAGGTTTCCTAACGAGATGGTCCTCAGGGACCTGTTTGGTGCACCGTCCCCTACGCAGCTGACTCAGGCCACGCCTGCACGCCGTAAACGGCGTGATCATGCGGACATTAGTTCGGTAAACGTCGTCGAGGGCACATGAGACCAACACCCAGTAGCGAGGTTCACACCAGGGTCGGGTGCGCGCCGAAAGCGCAAGTGACGCAATGAATGTATGTATGCATGTCTGTAAATTTCATATTGTATGAAACTTTCAATGACTCTGTTTGAATGAAATGATATTTCTTAGTTGATGGATTTTTAATGTTGGATGAAATGGGATGACAGATGGACGATTCTTATTGCATGAATTGTTTGAATGAAATCAATAAATAATTCTTATTGCCTGAAATCTGAAATCTTATTGCACGAAATGTTGTTCGAATGAAGTTAATTTGGATGATTGCACTAAGTATATGGGTACTGTCATGCCATGGATATTGGCGTTACAGAGTTGTCCTATCACGCCATTCCGGTATAAATGGCGTGACGGGACTTAGCACCAAAGCCATTACCTTATTTTCGCAACCCCTCTAGAACAGCAAGCAATTTAGTGTGGCGGTACAGTTTGGCTATGCCATGTATCCTGGCATGACACAGCAGTCTTGTCACGCTGGTTTGCATGGTGTGACAGGACTTAGCCCCACAGTGATCGAAGTTTTATAGCAACCCCTCTGGAACAGCAGGTAATGTGGTGTGGCAGTACGGTTTAGCCACGCTAATATGCACGGCATGACACAATACTACAGTTTGTTGCATCGTGCATGATGTTGTTTCTTATGCACGTCACCAAACCCTGTGTGCCATGTAATTCCCAGCTTTATTATAAAGTCTATTTTATTTCGCAACTTCAAATCTCGTCGTTTTTTCGCATTCAGTTCTTCGCATAGCAAGGCATCCGACAACATAAACAAAGAGTTCTGGAAGTAGGCACGGAATAGTATACAACCACAAAGTGACAAAGAGCATCACCTATCATTCCAGTAGGATGTCTACGCATCTTTCATCAATGGTACTGTTTACCATATGTCGATCCTTGTGCCTCATGTTGTGCCACACAGTCCACATATTAGTCATTTTTTCCAGGATGCAATATGTATCACTTCTACCAATACATTTCTACGCCATGCCCTATATTTTCTTCCTACATATATGACATGCCCTATGTTTTCGATGTTCTAATATTTGTCTATTTTGGGTGCCTGCATTTTGGGACACGACCTGGAAATATTGTGCGGATGTTTGTGATGGATATATACGCTGAATTGTCAAAGGTTATGATGGATATATACGTTGAAGTGTCGATATATACTCTCAGTTAAAAGGTTGATGTTATATTTGGTTCACAAATAGATTCTCAATTTTTAAGTTATGGATTGTTAAATGTTACATGTACATAGTGTTATGTATCACCGTAGCTATGTATCACCGTACCTTCAATTGTTTTTTATCTTTCAAAAGGAAGTCCCTTTGTTACCATCTTACCACCAAATCCTAAGGTTCCAAATCCATAAATCAAGTCTGAACTAAATTTAACTATGACCTCGATTCATAATTTAGAAACCAACTGCAATCACGCATGCAAAAGCGAATCATGTTAGCCCCTATCACACCACAATTTTTTTAGCATAAAAACATGTGATCATCTCTGGGAAATAATTTATTTAAATACTATAATATTATCATGAATAAATATCATTTTCCCTAAATTTTTAGATCTTAATTCAACCTTGTAAAAATTCAAGACAAGTTATAAAAGCCCTTGTTGTTAATGAAGTAAAATAAGAAGAATAAATCTTGAACATCAAGGTTAGAAATTTTATCTGGGTAGTAGATCATCCCAAGAACACCTTTGAAAAATTTTATAATTTTAGGAATTTATTTGTTATTTTTTTAGCCCGATCAAACTTGAGGGGTTTGAAGTTAAAACAGTCATCCTGGCTCCGATCGGACTGTCCGAACATTCATTTTGGGCCGATCGGACCGTCTGACCCTACCTGTTATGTTAGGCCCTGTCTCAAAGCATCTAGGCCCCTAAAAATGGTTTTGGTAATTAATGATAATACGTGAATATGGGATTAACATGTTTATTGAGTATTTACAAGCTTCAACTTCGACAAGAACAAGAAAGGGCAATCCTCAAGTGGCAACAATCGTTATAGCAATATTCGGTGCTATAATTGTGAAGAGAAGGGGCACATTGCTTCCCATTGCCCCGAAAAGAAGGATGACAATGGCAAGTCATTCAAGAAGAAAGAGTGTAGTGGCAAGAAGAAGCTTTTCAAGAAGTTTCACAAAGATGGCAAGCATGAAGTCCATATTGGAGAGTGCGATTCCAATGATGGGTCAAACGACTCCGACTCCGATGAGGATGAGTCCTCCAAGAAGAAGGGACTAGTCGACATCGCCATCAAGGAAGCTCCGTCGCTATTCTCCACTCCTACTTGCCTCATGGCAAAATGCGATAAGGAAAAATCCATTGATAATAATGAACCAACTTATGATGAATTAATGGATATGCTTAAAGACTTAAATAAATATCTTAGAAAAGAAAAGTCAAAATATAAGATCTTAAATAGAGAGCATATTTCTCTAAAAGATTCTTATAGGGAGCTAAAGGAAACTCATGACTTGCTTATCCAAGAAAATCCAAGCAAGTCTTGCTCTAGTGTAGGAATTACATATGATATTATTGATGATATGTCTAGTATAGAAATTGCTAAAACTAGTGCATCTATTTCATGTAATGATCATATTGTAATGTCATGTTGCTCTAGTACTAATGCTAATCATAATAATGTTGAGCATAATAATGCAAAACTTATTATTGAAAACAATGAGCTAAAAGTGCAAGTGACCAAGCTAAGCAAAAAACTTGGAAAGGTGCTTCAAGGGCAAGGCCACCCTTGACAAGTTTTTGAGTGAGCAATGGTGCTCATTCAACAAAGAAGGACTTGCGTATGTACCCAAGAAAGGTAAGAAACCGGTAAACAAGCCCACAAGGTTTGTGAAGCAAATTGGTAAGTATTGTCATAAGTGCTGCGAAATAGGACATTTACAACAAGCTTGTCCTATAGGTAAGACTCCATCTCTTAGTATATATGATTCTTGTTATATGCTTAGAAAGACTAAGGATGGTAAAATAATTGCTAGATTTATTGGCACTTCAATTTTAGGCGCTAAAAAGAATGATATTTGAGTGCCTAAATCCTTGGTCACTAACCTCCAAGGACTCAAATAAATTTGGGTATCTAAAAGAATTTGATTCTTGTTTTGTAGGTGAACTATAAAACCGGTGGAAAATATTGGGTGCTTGATAGTGGATGCACTCAACACATAACCGGTGATAAAAAAATATTCACCATATTCGAGAATGGTAAAGAAGTTGACAAGATCACGTTTTGTGACAATAGCAAAGGAAAAGTAATAGGATTGGGTAAAATCGCTATCTCAAATGACATTTCTATTTCTAATGTATCTCTAGTAGAATCATTAAATTTCAATTTGCTATCAGTTGCTCAAATTTGTGATCTTGGCTTAATTTGCTCATTCTCTAATGAAGGTGTTACAATTTCAAATGCAAAAGATAGCTCTTTAGTTTTCAAATGTTTTAGATTTGGAAATTTTTATTTGGTTGATTTCACTTCAAATGAATCATGCTTAAAAACTTGTTTAATTACAAAAACTTCATTGGGTTGGGTTTGGCATAGAAGGTTAGCTCATGTTGGAATGATTCAACTTAAAAAGCTTTTCGAACATGATTTAGTTGTTAGCTTGAAAGATGTGAAGTTTGAGAAAAACAGACTTTGTAGTGCTTGTCAAGCCGGTAAATGAGTCACTAATTCTCATCCTTTCAAGAGTATCATGTCAACCTCTAGACCATTGGAACTCTTACATATGGATTTGTTTGGGCCAACAACCTATAAGAGTATTGGGGGTAATAGCTATTGTCTAGTCATTGTGGATGATTATTCTAGATACACATGGGTATTCTTCCTAGATGACAATGGTGAAACCTCCGGTTTTCAAAAGTTTTGCAAAAAGGGCTCAAAATGAATTGATTTCAAAATAAAGAAAATTCGTAGTGATAATGGTTCCGAGTTCAAGAATACTAAAGTTGAAGACTTTTGTGATGAACTTGGAATAAAGCACGAATTTTTCACAACCTACACTCCGGAGCAAAATGGAGTTGTAGAAAGGAAAAATCGTACATTAATTGAAATGGCTAGGACAATGCTTGATGAGTACAATACTTCTGATAGTTTTTGGGCGGAAGCTATTAACACCGCTTGTCATGCTATAAATCGTCTTTATTTGCATAAGCTTTTGAAAAAGACTTCCTATGAGCTTCTTGTAGGAAGAAAACCGAACATCTCTTACTTTCGTGTATTTGGTTGCAAATGTTATATTTTAAAGTAGGGTGTTCGTCTTTCAAAATTTGATGGTCGTTGTGATGTTGGTTTCTTGCTTGGTTATTCTTCTAATAGCAAAGCTTATCGTGTCTTTAACCAAAACTCCGGTTTAGTTGAAGAAAGGCACGATGTGCAATTTGATGAAACAATTGGCTCTCAAGAAGAGTATGAGAATTTGGATGATGTAGGTGATGAAGCTTTCAGAAAAGCCATGAAAAACATGCAAATTGGTGACATCAAGCCTAAGGATGATCCATCATCTTCTACTCAAGTTGAACCTACTACCTCTTCCACAAATCAAATCCAAATTGATGAAGAGGACAATAAGAAAAATGATCAATTATCCAACTTACCACCAAGAATTCACAATGCAATTGCTAAAGATCATCCAATAGATCAACTATTTGGTGACGTAAGTAAGGGTGTTCAAACTCGATCTCATATTGACTCTTTTTGTGAACATTACTCATTTGTGTTCAAACTCGATCTCATGTTGCCTCTTTTTTGTGAACATTACTCCTTTGTCTCTTCTATTGAACCAAAGCATGTAAAAGAAGCACTTGAAGATCCGGATTGGGTGAATGCAATGCATGAAGAACTCAATAACTTCACCCAAAATGAAGTTTGCACATTGGTGGATCGACCCAAAGAACACAACGTCATTGGTACTAAATGGGTCTTTAGGAACAAACCAGATGAGAATGGTTTGGTTGTAAGGAACAAAGCAAGGTTGGTCGCTCAAGATTATTCACATGTCGAATGTTTGGTTTTTGGTGAAACCTTTGCTCCCGTAGCTAGACTTGAGTCAATTCGGATATTACTTGCTTTTGCATCATGCTTTGACATTAAATTATTTCGAATGGATGTTAAAAGTGCTTTCTTAAATGGTAAACTATCCGAACTTGTCTTTGTTGAATAACCTCTCGGTTTTGAAGATCCAAAGAATCCAAATCATGTCTATAAACTCTCCAAGGCGCTCTATAGTCTTAAACAAGCTCCTAGAGCTTGGTATGAACGCCTTAGAGATTTTCTAGTCTCAAAAGGATTCAAAATCGGGGAAAATGATTCAACTTTATTTACTATAGTTTTAGATGACGATTTCCTTGTTTGTCAAATTTATATTGACGATATTATTTTCGGGTCTACTAACCAAGATTTTTGCAAAGAATTTGGTGATATGATATCTAGGGAATTTGAAATGTCCATGATTGTAGAGTTAAGTTATTTCCTTGGACTTCAAATCAAGCAACTCAAAGATGGAACCTTCGTGAGCCAAACAAAGTATGCAAAAAACTTGATCAAGAAATTTGGCATGGAGGATGCAAAGCCCATCAAGACTCCCATGGGAACCAACAGTCATCTCGACCTAAATGAGTGAGGTAAATCGGTAGATTTAAAGCTTTATAGGTCTATGATTGGTAGTTTGATTTATCTTACTGCATCTAGGACCGATATAATGTTTAGTGTTTGCATGTGTGCACGTTTTCAAGTAACTCCAAAAGAGTGCTATTTAATGGCCGTAAAAAGAATAATAAGATATTTAAAGCATTCCTCTAGCATTGGCCTATGGTTTCCCAAAGGTGCTATATTTGATTTAATTGGATATTCGGATTCCGATTATGCGGGTTGTAAAGTGAATAGAAAAAGCACATCGGATAGTTGTTAATTCTTAGGAAGATCTTTAGTATCGTGGCCATCCAAGAAACAAAACTCCGTAGCATTATCCACCACCGAAGCCGAATATATTTCTGTGGGAAGTTGTTGTGCTCAATTGCTATGGATAAGGCAAACTTTGATGGATTATGGAATTAAAATTGATAAAATGTCTCTTTTGTGTGACAATGATAGTGCTGTGAAAATAGCCAATAATCCCGTCCAACACTCAAGAACTAAGCATATAGATATTCGTCATCATTTCTTGAAAGATCATGTGAGCAAGGGAGACATTGAAATTAGCCACATCCGAACCGAAGACCAATTAGCGGACATTTTCACCAAACCATTAGATGAAGGCCACTTTTGTAAGTTGAGGAATGAATTAAATGTCATAGACTATTCAAATGTTGGTTGAACTCTTGCCTCATGCATTTTGCTTCATTTGATGTTATTTGAAACCATTTATGAAAATATTTTTAAAACAATTATTAAAGATTCTTATGTTCATAAAAAAATTTATGTTATCAGATAGACTTTACTTTGTTCAATGCATAATGATCCTAAATGATATTCATTTGTGTGCAAAACTAAGGATCATTTGCATACATCTCAAAATTTAGAGTAAAATTCACAAGTTCGGAAAATCGGAACTCTTGGCGGGTTAAGCGATCGATCACGAGCAAGGTACAATCGGCGTTATAAGCTGCAAGATGCGACAGCGATCTTGATACTACCGCGCTGTTAGATTTTGGGCATTAACTGCTGCGCGGTTACCTCTTCGTGCGTATTTCTCTCCCGAAACGGTACATCCGCTCATCTCACCACTTCAGTTCTCCTTTGGGCTCGTTCTCTCTCTCTCTCCCTTTCTCACCCAAAGAAACCCCAAATCCACTGAAAAATCCACAAATTTATTTAGTGATTCTTCGATCTTTGCTGATCCTTGCAATCACTAGGGTTCATCTCCTTCAATCCTTAAGGTAAAACCTCTTTTGATCCTTGTTTTACCTAGCTTTGGAATCCTATGTCACATTTTAGGGTTGATTTAGAATGTTGATGGTTTTTGAAGTTCTAGTTGGGCAAATAGATAAATTTGATGTTTTATGATGTTCATACATCCATTCTATGGATTCAATCCAAAAGAAACATCACAAATTTTGTTTAAAATCACGCCCTAGAACTTAGTTTGGAAATATGGTCCTATCATGGTCTTGAGCGGGTACTACTGCTTGATCTTGATCGTCTGCAAACCTAAGAACGGCGGTACTACCGATTATCTGGACAGATCAAAAATGACATTCTATTCAAATTAATTCTATTTTGTTTGATTTTTTGAACTCCTTGTAACTTATCCTCTCTTTGTAAAGATGCCAAGGACCAGAGGTACTTCTCGCAAGTCTGTTGGCACCGGTAGAGGTCAATCCAGCTCAGAGAACTAGAGAGGTTCGTCAAAAGGAAACACAAGACAAGGACAAATGACCTGCAGCCAATGACTTGAACTTGAGGACAGCCCATCAAACAATGAGTCAGAATCTCAAGCTGAATATGAAACGGGATTAGAAGCTCATGCCCAATCAAATGAAGAAATGGGAGAACCAGAAGAGCCTCAAGATGATTTGAGAATGATTACAGCTGATCAGTTTGCCATCAAGAGACATATAAATCAATATCCCTTCACTTCAAACTCCATCAATCTGAGATTCCACACAAAGTTTCAAGAGCAAGTCTATGAAGAACTTTATGGCCCTCATAGAAAGTTTGCTGATCATAAATGGATCAAGTGGGATCACACCAACTCCTTGGAGAAATATAATGGAGTGTACCAGATGTTCCAGCAAGTCCGTCTTCATGATCTAGTGGCTCTAAGGAACAACTATGATGATGAGATCATAAGATAATTTTATGCCAATGTCCATGTATCTCCAGATCTTTCTTCAATGAAATGGATGACAGTGACCAGGTGCTTAGAGTGCACCAAGGATGACTTTGAGCATGTTTTGATAACACAATCTGGCACTTGGGATAAGCTTTATGACAGTCCAGCATTGCTTGCTCCTGCTTGGACAGATTTCTATGACCCAACTGTCAGGTATACCCTAGGAAAGATTCATGGTTTCAAGCCAATTCCAAGTTTAATTAATAGGATTATTAATAATACCTTCTTTCCAAAGAGTGGCAACTTTGATGCTGTAAGGGGACATGCTTGGAATATTATTGACAACATCATGAATGGAAGACAGTTTGATGTGGGGGAAGTCATCATGAGGGGCATAGTCAACTCAAAGAATGATAGGGTCAAGAGGATTTACCATGCTCCCTACATTATGGCTTTGATACTTAGCAAGTTTGAGTATCATGGAGGTTTGGGCTCTCCCCACAAGCCATATAAGCCTAGGGAAGGTCCTCCAATTCGCAGAGAACAGCAAGAAGAAGATGCTCTAGAGGAGGCAGCTGCAGTTGGTGCTCAAGATCAAGTGACACTTGCACAGATTCTTCAAAATCAACAATTGATTCTCAACACTTTGCAAGAAATGAAGACAACTCAGATTGGTTTTCAAAATGAGACTCACAACAAGCTTGCTGACATGAAGTTAGTTCAACATGATTCCCAGAATGAGACCCTTAACAGGATGGTTGCCATGGCAGAGACCATTGACTCTATGGAGAAGATGATGACTACTCCTCAGTGCTACACTCGTCGTCCTCCACCTCCAAGGGCTTCCTCTACTCCAGCTGGTCCTTCCTTGGCCTTCTGTCTTTGCTCCTTTAGCCCTCACGATCCAAATTTCTACACCTCAAGCTCCATCTCCTCAAGATCAAGCTTCAGCTCCTCAAGATCAAGCCCAAGATCCAGCTCCTCTTCCTCCTCAAGATCTAGAAGTTTGAGATTTTTTTTTTGTACCTTGATGCCAAAGGGGGAGAAGTAAGAGAAGTAGAAGAAAGTTTTAGGGGGAGCTAGACTTATTATAATATACTCTATGTGCTTTGTGTGTTTTGTTGAACTTATTATGGATGAATACCTGTAATAGTTTAAACCTTATTATGGTTGTTATCTTGTTGAACTTGTTTAATATAATGATTATGTTCTTCTCTTGCAATGCAATCTTTATTATGTTCATTATATATTGTTGCAAGTTTTTCTCTCAAGTTCAAAGCAAGCAAAAGAAACTCCGCCAAAAAGTCTAAAAATCTACATGTGCTTGCAAAAATTCTCTACCTTTTTGTGCACATGTTTAGTGGCAGCTTTCTTTACTTTGGCTTCAACAAGAAAATAATTCTCTAAACTTTTTTGAGCTCATTTCAAGAATTATTTTGATGTTAAGTCATCAAAAGAATATACTCTTGTCTCATAACAATTAGTATATTCAAGACAATCTTTCTCACATATTAATTGTGTTATCATCAATTACCAAAAAGGGGGAGATTGAAAGCATCTAAGCCCCTAAAAATGGTTTTGATAATTAATGATAATATGTGAATATGGGATTAACTTGTTTATTGAGTATTTACAAGGTTAAGTCCCATTGGTGAGTTTAATGTCTTGAAGATGCATGCTAAAGGACAACATGAAGATATTTTGGATAAAAGACAAGTTACAAGTAGTCTAGGATCCTTTTTGTATTTTACCGGTCTTAAAAGAAATGGTTGGAAGACCGGATTGTAGGTTAAATGACGTACTATTAAGAGGGGTCATGACTAGTAGCTTGATAGCATGTTCTTGTGCCATTTGGATTAATTCAGGATCATGCTTGCATTTGAATTTGAATTTGAAAGCTTTTTTTGTGAAATTGTCTACACAAATGGTAGTACCGAGGTTTAATGGGCGGAACTACCGCTTTGTGGTATAACCGCGTATCTCTTGGCGGTATTACCGTGGGCCGTTCGGACCGTCCGAATAGCACATGATCGTGTGGTTTAAATGCATGGTCCGAACAGCCCAATGGATCTGGAGCGTCCACGTGTGCAGTCCAATAGTGCCTGTCAACTTATTTGTGGAGCGATACTACCGTCCTTGTGAGCAATACGACCGCATCACGGTAATTCCTTTTTGTAATTGATGGTACGTAAAATCCAGAGACTCCTTTTTGGTTAATTTTGCAAAACTCCTAGAATGGTAGTATCACCGTTGTTTAAACGGTACTACCGCTTTAATGGTACTTCCGCAAATTGGAGCGGAATGTATTTTCCAGAGAGACTTGTTTTTTGTTCTGTGCCTCATCCCTTGGAACGGTAGTACCGATGCTTGCTCGGCAGAACTACCGCTTGGCGCTCTTACTGCACTTCCTTTGGCGGTACTACCGTGGGCCGTTCTGACTGTCCGAAAAGTTCAAGATCGTGTGGTTTAAACACATGGTCCGAACAGCCCATTTAATCTGAGCCATCCACGTGGCCAACACGTTTGGATGTGCCTGTTCAAATAAGGGTTGCGGTAGTACCGGAGATTTAATGGCGGAACTACCGCTCCACGGTAATTCCAAATTTTATGAGGCGGTACGTAAATTCCAGAGAAGCACCCTTTTTGTTTGAGATTGTAAACCCTGTGAACGGTAGTACCGCGCTTGTGAGCGGTATGACCGCATGATAGTTGGCGGTAGTACCGCACCATGTTTAAAATGGCTATGTCAGAGGTAGTTAATGCTCTTGTTGTAGCCGTTACAGAGCGGTTGGTGAGAAACGGTAGTACCGCACCTTGGTTAGCGGTAATACCGCATTTCGCTGAAAAATTGGGGTTTCTCTCATAACGGTTGGATTTTGTTGTGGAGGGTTACAAATACCCCCCCCCCACCTGCTCTAGGACAGAGTAACTCTTCATTTTAACATTCTTAGAGCCAAGAGCATTCACTCAACACCTCAAATACACTTGTGCATTCATTGTAAGGTAGTTAAGCCAATTCAAGTGCATTCATTCTAGTTGATCCATTTGCACTTGAGTGCCATCAAACGAAGGTCATCGATTTGTTACTCTTGGAGTTTTGCCGAACTCCTAGACGGCTTGGTGGTGAGAGCATGGTGATCTCTTCAAGAAGCTTGTGAAGAGGTCCGGTGCCAAGATTGTGAGTGGTTCGGTGTTCACCATCTCTAGAGAGGAGGAAGAACAACCAATAGTGATCGAGAAAATGCTTAATTCGTGGAGCCGGCTTGATTCGTTCAAGCTTCCTCAACGTGGACTAGTGAAGACCGGCAAGTCTTCGATACCACGGGAAAACATCGCATGTCTCATTTGTAGTTATTTCTTGTCTTTACTTATTCCGCATTTACAATTCTAACATTTATCTTGTGTTAAACTTCTTAGCTATAATTGTATCTAATTTAGACATCATTCATAATTGACTTAAATTGTTAATTTGCTAAAAAGTTTAAAAACCTCCTATTCACCCCCTCTAGTCGGTTATCCTTGATCCTACACTGTCACACTACATATCAAGGCTTGACAAGGTAGGCTTGACAAGGTAAGCTTGTCACGCCATGGTATCTGGCGTGACTACTGCCATGCAAGCCTCCATGCTGGCACGGCGGGTGAGCAAGGGCTCGCGTGACATGTTTTGTCACACTGAGGTAAGTGGCGTGACAGTACGTTTTGGCCACGCCACGGGTAATGGAGTGGCCAAAGACGTTAGAATTGAAAATAAAGTTCGCGAGGGATTAACTTAATTTTTTAAAAAAAAATCGCCTGCGATAAAGGGAGAGAGAAACGGTGTGTGAAGGAACTGATAGGGGGAGTGGGGGCTGGGACAGCAAAACAGGGTGCTCACGGAACCGGTTTGGATAATGACTAGAAACTTTGGCGCACAGAATCGAAGACACGAAACTGTCATCAGGACTAAGGGACTGTTGGTGATAGAAGACACAAAGATGCAGGTGATAGTTATAATTATGGAAGCAAAACCATTACGGTGATGTTTATAACACTTATTAGAGTATTCAGAGTATTGATGTACATAATTTCTTATCAGTAATCAATTTTTTTGTGAAGTCCCGAAAATTATTTTAGATTAGATAGTACAATGGTCAGAAATTCGTACAGGCAGAATGTGGAACCTATGCAACGAGAGGTTAAAAAGGGCATGAAAGCTGCCTAACTGTACAGGAACAACGGTTTACAACCATATGCTCCTTGAGTAACACTCTGGTTCTAAAAAAGCAGTAAGTCTATGACCCAAACATGGAAGGTTTATCAACATACAGACCTTGAATGTTTCAGTATTTGTAGGAATCTAGTTAAGAAATTGATTATTTTCCTCTAGGAGATGTTGGGTTGCACCGCCCACAATAGGAGCTGCTTCAGAACGGAACCAAATGATCATTTTTAGAAGAAATAAGGCCATCGTGAGATAGATGGGTGCAATTACATGAGAAAAAACAAATTTCTATTACTATTAAAGGAGTGGTTCAGAATGAATATGTTGTATTACATTATTTTCCCAAAAGATTATAGTGAAGCACAACAAAAACTGAAAGGCGATAACAAATAATCAAATATAACGTAAGCAGGGCGGGCAATCTGCTTCCTTATATGCCATGTTAAGAACCTTGCGCGCCTATAATTTAACAAGTATATGATCTTCAATACAAAAACTCCCTTTCTCATTCAATTGAGGATTCCCGCTATGAAGGAATAATGATACAGCTAGCTAACTAATGCCAACTGTCAGGGTATTTCATAGACAACATAATATAGAAATGTACGCTAATTGATCCATAATCCCACATTAAAAATGTTTTACATGAAAATATTGCTACTTGCTTGTGTTTTGTCCTTGTTCTTTCTTACGTTGTATCAGCATCTAGGAAATGCAATCTTAATATAGAAACACACCAAGTGAAGGCATCTGAAGGTTGCTTCCAGAAGATGCTTGTACTAACTACAAAGTTAGCAAGCAAAAATCAAGAACTCAAGCAAAGGAAGTGTGTTTTGAATCCTCGGAAATCGTCAACTTCTACTCAAATTATAATAAGAATATATGAAGAATAACCGTGAAAGCAAGATACATTCTTGTACACTATGATTACGACAATCCATTTGTGAATTGCTTTTGTTAAGTCTACGTTTTTGGCAAATCACTGAGCAGGATAATGCGGGATCCATCCTTGCAAACATACTAAAGAGGCTTGTCATTGCAAACATTAGATGACCGAGGAGATTCTATTGTTGATTTGCATTTGCAGCCAGAGAAGTGTTTTATATATAAATCAACACTTAGTTAATGAAATTGGTTCATGGAACCCTCAAGGTATGCCTGCCCCAACATTCTTTTTTTCTCTAGATCTAGTAGCCTACCTGCTTGTTGATTGCACTAATGTGACATGTGTTGATCGTTTCTTATCCCAACCACCTTTCTGTGCAAATGGTATCTCCTATTTTTCAGTACTCGCATGATATAAATTTTTCTTGAGTGAGAATCTTGTGTTTACCATGGGATTTTCTTGAGTGAGGATCCGATGCTATCTCCTAGGTCTCCTTGATCTTCTCATTGAAGGACTCCAGCTCCAATTTTGTCCGCTGCAGCCCGTCTTGCGCACCCTATAAGAAAAGCCCAAAATCAGAACGCCCTAACTGCAATGACAAACAGAGATCGCGAAGCGGGAGAAGGGGGCACGAACCTAATTATGGTTTGGCGGAGGGCACATGCCTTGAAGACGCGTATCTGGTTGCCGAGGAGGCAGGAGGCCCGGACGATATCATCTGTGGATGTAGATAAGAGCTGTTCATCCTTTGCATCGTGGATGGCTGACACAGCGCTAGTGCGGGCAGACCATTGTCAAGCTCCTACCTTTTGGTCTTCTCCTTGCGCAACTCAGTCCCGTGCTTTTCGGTCCTTGCCCTCTTCACCCGTCTCTTCTTCCCTACGACCAAAGCCATAGCAAAATAAGGAGGAGAGAGAGAGCAAACAATGGCCTAATTCGAAGCTTCAGATAAGAGATGGCAGCGTTGGCGACGACACTCTTCGGCTCCTCCATTGAGCCATGAACTCGAGGGTATTCCAGCGATGCCTCCGGGTCGATGGAGAGGGGCACCGTGAAGAAATAGGGAACTGATGATGACTACATGCAAGAAAGAAGGGAGGCTGAGGAAGGCAAGGCGACAGAAAAGAAAGGGAAGGGAACATCCGAAGAACATCAGAACAATGAAAAACAAAGATATCGTGCAGGCAAAAAACCAGAAAGAGGCCAATCCGCACAGATCCGTAAAGGACGAGCCCTCGGTCGCACAAAATAAACGTAAAATAAAGAAAACACGCAGGCAAAAACCCAAGAGGAGCAAAATCCACACAGATCCGTAGAGGAGGAGCCCTCGTTCATACAAAAGAAACAATGCATGAAGCAAGCAAACGTCGATGGCGAATCATCCCCAAAAGTACGCGCAACCGACGGGGAAAACAATAGGAAAGGAGAAGGTGGACAATGAGCGGTAGCAACCGGAGCGAAGCAGGCGGCCAGGCGACACAAGCAAAGAGGAAGAGAACACGTGTGCCCGATCCCCTTTTCCCTCTGCGCACGAACACGTGTGGCGAGGCGAAGCCAGCGCGAACAGAGACAGGCTAGGCAACATGCGCCATCGGACAGGCGGGGACGGAAGAAGCGGCAATCCGACATCCATAAAAAAAGGGGGCTACATGTCCACCCTAGCTGGCTCCCAAGCCCCCCTCCTTTTATATAGAAGGATTCTCCCGGTCCAATTGGTAGGAGAAGATACGTAGTGCTCCCACCGTAACCAGTGCTTTAGTTTTTTAGAAAATGGTTCAAATGAATGTGATTTTTTAAAACAAATTTGCATAGAAAAGATACAATATAATATGTTATGCTATAAAATTTCAAATCTAAATTCAATCTAGACATTGGGAAACAAAAAGATGAATTCTACTGAAAAGGGAATCCAAAATAAAAAATAAAAAAATAATATAAAGACACTATTCACTAAAATTTGTCTTTCCGGTTGGAGTCACATACGCAATGGAAAGGTACATTCAATAACACAAGGTTTGTTTGGTTACCCGATGTTCCTAGTTTGAATTAAAAAACAACTACTCTAGACTAAGCTAGAATCTTGAAATGCTAGTGTGAGTTGTTTGGTTGTCTAGTTGTGGTCAGCCAGCATATACAGGGATGTTGTATGGTTAGTTACATTAGAGATGCTAGATGCATGTGTGAAGATTGAAAAAAATGTTAACAAACTTTTACTTTGTCTTGAAATACTCTAGTAGCCATTACTTATGTTATTAAGCCTTAATCCATCTTAATATGCACAGATCACTGTTGCAGAGGAAAGCTCATTTTTTTTTCCCGTTTTCAGCTATGCTGGCGTTGGATGGAATCTTGCATCCTATCAGTTTCACTATTTAGATTTTGCATGTAGACAACCAAACAAAGCGTTGTAAAAAAAGTATGCATTCCACAAGCCTAGATCGAGGTCATCCAAGCAACCAAGCACGATTTACACAGGCCTAGATCGAGGTCACCCAAGCAACCAAGCACGACGGCACATATAAAAAAAGAACACAAAGCGGCTCCTATACTTTGTGGGCAACATATCTCATGCACAAGAGTATTTATGGACATATGCACATAAGCGATCAAGGCCATCCGATCCACAATCAGTGGACCGAATCTAGGCGCATGGCTCCCCCATCCCACTTGTCGTTCTTTTGCGTTTTGCCCCCGCGTGATGGACAGTAAACTCCATCCACCCCCTCGGACGCCTCACGCCCCTGCCCACCGCCACTCGCCTCGACGCTCTGCCGCCCCTCCACCACGCCCCGCCGCCCCTCCACCGCGTAGCCGCTCCGACGACCATGCTTCGATCCCCTCCTCAACCTTGCCCCTCATCGGATCTGGGCGTCCTCGAGGCCGTCGCAGCTTCAATCCCCTCCTCGACCCTGCCCCTCACCGAATCCGGGTGTCCTCGAGGCCATTGCCATTGGATCTCGTGCCCTGGAACCCCGAAGACCACGCTCCACCGCCCCGACGGCCACGCTTCGACCCCACCACCATCGTCTTGGCCGACCTCAACCACGAGACCGCCTCACCATTTTCCTCATCGCGTGTCATCGTCCCGTCATCTGCGCTGGAGATCTAATCGCAAAGTGTTCTTCGCTGTGCCGCCCCCCGTGGATGACTGGATGTTGTAATGATTTTGTGAATTGCATGTGGTTGTGTCTATCAAATGGTTTGTAAGATTCTTCAGATTGTATGAATGGAAGCATGGTCCTGAATTTGTTTGTGAAATTATGAACTTATTAGTGTCAAATTTCTTATAGGAGAATGTTGCATAGGCATCTGTTTTCCTGACAAAGATAAATTGCTAAGCCATGAGAAAAAGCTAGTACTCAAAACCGAATGCAGTATCATGTCATCTTGGATGACAAGAATAGAATGCATACTGCCTGAGTGAATATGTAGCCAAAATAGGAACATGGATGTCCATGTGCCCAGCAAGTTATTGGTCTACAAGCTAGACATCACTAATATCATAAACATAATCATGTTCATTTTAAATTACTAACGCCAAACTACAAAAGTACATCACCGTAAATCGATTAACAAGGATCTGGAGTAAGAAAAAATAGCATTGCTTTATGCATCTTCAGTATCTTTAGCAAAGTTGGTATTTTTCCAAGTGGCCTAATGAAGTAAAGATAGCACTTTCTTAATGCTGAATTTACTTTATGCTAGTGTCTATTCTTAAAGGCGCATGAATGATTCGTTTACATTCTAGTGTACCTAGTTAAAAAAAGTGCATATTCCTACAAGAACATGTTCATAATCTTATTGTGGAAGCAAGCAGCTGTTGATTTGCTCACAGGGGTTTTAATCAAATTGTTAATATTCTAGAATGCCTTATCCATGAGTGAAGGGATAATAAAATGTTCAAAATTTCCAAGTACTAGCAACCTTTTAGGTGCTTTAAACAAGAAAGCGCAGCCAGCACTCTTAACAAAGGATTGCAATGTACAACAAAATATCCTTTACAAGGTCTCTTTTCCTGCATACAAATTGGCAGACAAGCTGATTACAAGCAAGAGACATAATTGCCACAATAACAAAAGCTTTAAACAAGGCTAATCACTAAGTTACAATTCTTGGATTAAACAATGTTATGTAGCTGCAAGAAGAATCTATCATGATTTTTTTTTGTGAGCTAAAGGAGCAAATATTGTGAGCTGCTTGTATGATGATTTTTTTGGGTTTGTTTTCTTCTGAGATGTATTCAAATGCTTGTGAGTAGTACCAGGTCTGAGATGCTTTCAAATGCTTGTGAGTAGTACCAGGTCTTGCATATGTTGTCATCTCATTGTTGCTCCAATGGAACTGGAATACTTTAACTATTGAAAATGATCCACTTGAATAATCATGCCAAGGCCCATCTTATCCCATAAATTGTTGTTTTCATGGACAATGAGGTCATGGAGTTCTAGAGTTCATTTTCACATTCAAGCATGCCTAAAAGTTGTGAAAGCAATTTTGATTTTGCTAAGAGACATGTTCAGACATGCTTTCAGTTCTGCTTTACAGAATCATTTGAGAGTTGTGAAAGCAATAGAATGACAGAAACTTTCATCCATTTGATTTTGCATTCAACAATTCCAGGTATTACACAATGAAATTACAATGTTCAGACAACGAAATCACAATCTTGCATTTCAGAAATCACAAATCTGGCACACACTGTCTAGTTTGAGAGATTACATTGGAAGATCATTACATTGAGAGATTACAGCATGCAAACTTGCAACATCCTTACAACGTAGTTCACCAAATTTTTTCAATGGACACTACTAGCATCAACTGAGTACTGTCAAGACTAAGTACTGAGTAATGTCAAGACTATCAACTGCTCTCAAACATTTCAAGTATCAGGATGTTGCTTCCCTTGTTTCTGATGCTTTTCCGCTTGAAATCACAATATTGCTTCCATTGCCTCCAACGAAATATGGCACACACACTGTCAAGATTTCAATTTTAGACATTTCAAGAATTGAAATTATACAATAATTGAAATATGACAGTTCATTCACTCATATAAGAATTGAAATCATAAAAGAATTTAATTCGAACGGACATCAGTGGGGGAACTTGATGCAGGAGGTGACACGTTGGCTCGGTGTGGGGGCGGAGGCGCAGGAGGCGACGGCGTCGGCTCGGCACAGAGGGGTGGAGGCGCGGGGGCGGAGACAACGTCATTGGCTTGGCGCAGAGGGGTGGAGGCGCAGGCCGCGGCGTAGGTGTGGAGGCGCAGGAGGCGGCGGGCGACGTAGGGGGCGACGCAGGGAGGTGTTGAAGGATGAGGACGATTCGGCGGAACCTAGCGGCGCGGGGAGGTCTTGAGGAGGAGAAATGAGAAGCAATGGTTGGAGGGGGGGTTCGCAAAAATGGCAGACCCGCGCTCGCTCGCCCTGTGCCGCCGATTTTGGGATAGACCGTCAGGATGGCTCATGTGCATATGTGTATAGAATCACCCATGTCCACCAGATATGCCACCTACACCGCGCCCCACGCCGATCGCTGCCGTGCCGTGCCTGGGCCGAACCATGCACGACACGATACTGTGCGTGTCGGACCGGGGTGCTGACCCAAGCACGACACGCCTAGCTAGTCGAGCTATGCCAGCCCGGGCCATGCACAGTGTCGAATTGTGTCGTGCCTAGACTGGTCATCCAATCCTGTGTTTCGGGCTGACCTGGACAGCACGACCATATGGCCACCTCTATAGTCTATACAATGGGTTGCTATTTGCTCACCGACAGCCTATCAGTAAAGCCTAAGACCCATGGGATGTCCCCACGTCCCCACAGGCACGGGCCTTCGTTTGAGCGGGCCTAACAACGATCAAAGTAAAGGTGGATTAACAGTTTAACACCAAGGAGATTAGAGACGTGACACCAATTGACCAAGAAAAGCACGAACAATTAATGGGTAGTTCATGTGGACAAATCGGGCACGACATGCATCAACCTGGGCAGATTATTTCTCCAAAGCGGACATGGACTCGGTAAGGGTATGTACAATGGTATAGACAATTACTATCTATAGTATCCCTCCATGTCATCTATAGACAGCACTAAAGACAGCTTTTACAATGGATTGTCTCTTTACATGTCGCTATAGATAGCTCCTCTATATACAATATGTCTTGTTTCTCGTGTTACAGTCGACTACTGCATGAGAGACGGCCCGATTCTCTATGCAGCCTCTCTCTCCTCCACATCATCTTATGTCCTACGTGATAAGGTTTACAGACAGCTGACATCATACCATTGTACATACTCTAAGTAGCTTTGTGTTGTTTTTCATTTTTTTTTTAAAATGATTTGTGTTAATTTAATTTAACTGAGCCTTTTCAACTTGTCAAGTGATGATGCGAAAAAACACCGTGTTTATAGTCACAAGATCACAAAACGCTAACACAAAGGTTGGACCGCTACATGTGACATTTACTAGGAGTGTTTATTGTCAGATATGATCGATCATTAGTTGCGTTTGCTGGAGGCTTAGAGCCGCTTAAAGCCCTAAAACCCTTCCAAAACCCTAACAACTCCCCGCACCGAGGTGACTTCCCAAACTACCCCTACAAACGTAGAAATATCACCACTGTGTGCGTGCGCAAGGAGTAAAAAAAGATAAAAAAAGATACAGATTAGGGTATCTTCAATAGTGATCACCTCAGTCGTCTTTTAACTACTATGCCACTCAAAAATCTAGTTGAAGAAAAGAGGATGTGAAAAGAGAGAATGTGTCATCTTTTATATAAGAGATAAGCTGGGCACGTAAACCATCGCAAATTGTGAGTGCGTAAGGAGAGAAGTTGCGTTAAAAACAAATGATTTTATAGATAAATTTTTTAAAAATAATGTTTCTAAAGTTATCTATAGATAAATTAGAGGCTTCACACAACCTAAACCTAAAAATATACTGTTGTAGGACAACGGCAGACCACAGCGACCACGTGCGAAAGAAAATTCAGTGGTAGAGAGCTCACGCGAGGGCCCCATCCCACCGTTCATCCGCGAGGCCCCTCGGGATCAACGGCCGTAGGGAGCCTCCCCGCAAATTTGCTTCCACCCCGGGCACAGGGGATTTAGGGGGCCGCTCGCCCATATAAAAGGAGCGGCCGGCGAAGGCAGCGGCCTCCACTTTTACCCAAACAGCCCCTCGCCTCCAAAGCCAATCATTCCCGTCTCGTTTCCGCCTCGCGCCGCCTCTCCTCTCCTCTCCAGGAAGCCGCGAAGCTTCCGCGCCGCGGGCGGCAGGTCCCCTCTCGCTTCCCCAATCCAATCCCTTAATCTCCTCCCAATCCGTGTCTAGTCCAGCCCATTGGCGCGCCTCGCTGAGTTCGGGGTCGACTGGGCGAGGGTCTAGGGTTGGGTCGTATGGTGCTTGGTTTGGTCGGGGTTTAGTGGGGGAGAATCGTTGCGTTTTGCTGTGTTGTGGATTGTGGCGGGGGTTCGGCTGATTGGATTTGGTGGTGTTGCCTTTTGGTTTGGGCAGGAATATGGCGGGGAAGTCGAAGGGTGGGAGGAACAAGGGGAAGGCGCAGGGCGCGAGCCAGGCCGTCCCGGCGGAGCCGGAGGTGCCGGTGACTGATGGAGTTGAGGAGGCCAAGCCCGAGAACGGGGAAGTGAGTGAACCAGCCGCCGCGGAGGGCGGTGCGGCGGATGTCGAGAAGGAGGAGGGGGATGCGGCTGTGGCCACGCAGGCTGTAAAGAAGCCAGCTGAAGGTGAGGACGACCGCTTGTTTATGTTCATAGCGATGCTTTAGTTGTTTTGTAACACTAGAAAAGGTGCCCTGCGGTTCATCAATTCAATAAAGCGCAGCCCTTTTTGCAAATCACTGGTAGCGTTGTAACGTTGGGTTTTAAAAGGATACAACTGGCACAAGTACTTTTGCTGATGAAATAATTTAGAGTGAGGCTCGATGAGTGTAATTTTCTATGCTGAATGAATAGCATGCTGTATGCTACTGTCGTTAACTGTTTTCTTACATTAATGTGCTGGATGTGCATTAAGAATTAGCAGAAACTTGTCTCTGGTATTTGCGTAACACACACAGAATTGTCTGGTCGAACTCATTTTTTTAGCAAATGATATGCATTTTATTACACCGACACATGAGAAGAACTATCTAGCTGAATAGCAACAACTTCCTTGAACTGAAATTGAGTGTGCCCATATATCTTCAATTACAGTTGGCCAGTAACATTTTATGCAAGTGCATTCTAGTATTCCCCCCACCCCCCACCCCACCCTGGAGATACAACTTCTTTAACAAGGAAAGCTTCTTATCTCAAGCAGGAGAGCTTCATCTCTACCCTGTTTCTGTTAAGATGCAATCAGGTGAAAAGCTAGAGCTGCAGGTAAGTGTAAAAACTCGTGCTGTCTTTATCTCTCAGTTTTTATTGGGTTTTTGTAATCATATTATGCTATTACTTACAGCTAAGCCCTGGAGATTCTGTCATCGATGTCAAACAATTCCTCTCGGATGCTCCTGAAACTTGCTTCTACACATGCTACGATTTGATAATGCATAGTAAAGATGGTTCAACTCATCAGTTAGAGGACTACAATGAAATTTCTGAGGTTGCAGATATAACTGCTGGTGGCTGTTCGTTGGAGATGGTTGCTGGTATATAATATAAGACAATTTACATATTCTTCTTTTTCATTGTTCCCTTTAGATTTTGATACAATTGAGCTGAAAAAAAATGTATTTTCAGCAATATATGATGAGAGGTCTATTAGGTCGCATCTCCGCCGTTTCAGGGAATTACTATCCCTCTCTAGTCTTCACTTCTCACTATCCACATCCCTAGCTCTGCAGCAAGAGTCTGCACAGGGAAAAAATGCAGGTACTTGATTTTCTTCCTCATTTGATGTGTAGGTTTGCTGATAACATTCTATTTTAGTAGTAATACCACCAGCAGTGTTACTGACTACTGAGTAGTACTATGATTTGCATACAAGTTTTAATACAACCTGATGTTGATATAGATCTTATTTACCTTTTCCCCCCTGCCAAGCAGATGCTGGAAAAACTGTTAATCAAGAGCTTGATGGTTTAAATTTCATGGAGGACACTACTGGTGCTCTCACTAATTTGTTGGCATCTGCACCATCAGAAATCAAATGCGTGGACAGCATTGTTTTTTCTTCATTCAATCCTCCGCCGAGTTATAGGAGGTAACTCTTCTGATTACGTTTCCCATATTTGTCTCATTATTTTTGTATGCCTTTGGAATAATCATTGTTCCAAAAATCAGCCTCATACGAGAAATAGGCGCCTTCTCGATTCCCGTATAATTGGCTGGTTAGGCTGTATAGTTGCTAGAGGTGGGGTGAGTTGGGTGACTGATCAAGTAGGTTACCTTTTTTTAGAATATTGGGAATAATACAGTTGGATTTACTCTTTAAAATCGAGTGAGTGTGTGACTATGGTGCACCCATGCATGTGTATGTAATTTATGCACTTTACACATACTTTTCCAACCATCCAGTAATCATCCTATAAGTGGGAGTGGGGAGAATGTTAAGGCCTTAAGGGATAAAAAAGTTTTAAAATTTTATGCACCTAAAAGTTGTATGTACCATATCCACCCCCTTAAAAGTTTCCTTGATTCAGTAAAAATATTTTCCATTCCTACTGTCTGTTCTTAATATTTTAAGCTTGGTTAACCCTGCTGGGTCTTTTTTTTAACTTCTTCCTTCTATCCTGGCTTATATTGATTTGAATATATTTATTGGGATATGCTATGGATGCTCCAAATTTCTGTTATTCATTGAGCTTTGATGTTGCAATTCAGGTTAACTTTGAAGTACTATTTTTCTGTGTATTCTTCACACAGTGAGGATCTGTTGTTAATGTTTATATGCACGTTATAGGGTTAGGGCCCATAACACGGGTTGCATTATATATTAGGTTGTCCCACTATTTGGATTTTTTGCGGAATTAACAATTGTTGATGGTTTCCTCAGGTTACAGGGAGATCTCATTTATATTGATGTTGTGACATTAGAAGGAAATGAGTACTGCATCACAGGAAATTCCAAATCTTTTTATGTGAATGCTAGCAATGGAAGTATTTTGGATCCAAGACCTTCAAAATATGCTCAGGAGGCCAGTACTTTAGTCGGTTTGCTACAAAAATCTAGCGCCAAGTTTAAGAAAGGTTTTTCATTACTCTGGAGTGTGTGTGTAATGTGTTGTAGTACTAGTCTATGTTTCTATAGTGACAATTGGATAAATCTTTTGAAGGTTTTCGTGAAGTTTTGGATCGCAAAGCATCAGCCCATCCTTTTGAGAATGTTCAGGCCTTGCTCCCAGTGACTTCTTGGTTGGGAGCTTATCCCGTGCCAGGTGACTTTCTCAGTACATTCCCATGCTCGCCGTATTATCTAGTACACCTCCAAAAAGTTGGCAGCTGAGCTTGGCCTGAGAGCTTCTCACCCTTTTATTTCTGTCTTAATAATGCTTGATATTGATTTCTTTATTAATGATTTTGCTATACTAGACCTTAAATGCACTCCACAATTTTATGTATAACAGAACATAAAAGAGACGCAGCCAGGGCTGAAGATTCTGTTGTTTTGTCATATGGTACTGAATTGATTGGCATGCAGAGGGACTGGAATGAGGAATTGCAGTCCTGCCGAGAGTTTCCTCATAGCAATCCTCAAGAAAGGTTCTTATTTATCATCACACTTTCTGGATTGCCTACTTTATAACTACAGTGACATTATTTCTGGCTGTTGTAGGATATTGCGTGGCAGGGCACTCTATAAAGTGACATGCGATTTTGTTGATGCTGCGGTAAAAGGGGCAGTTGGTGTCATTAATAGATGTATACCTCCGATTAATCCAACTGATCCAGAATGTTTTCATATGTGAGTAAGCCTTAAATATCATACTGTTAGCAGAATATTCCCAATGGAATTTCTATTCCTTTTTTCTGCTTTGAAGTCAGACTGCTTGATCTGAAGGCAAATTTGTGGTATTGAAACAATAAGGGTACATATATATGTCTATGGCTATTCATACGTTTTATTCTTGATTTTTGAATCCAAATCTCTTGGGAGTTTGTTTAAAGTTAAAGTTGATGATCTTGAAAACCTTGTGGAGGCAGGGGCTTCAATCTCCTGAACTTACCAATGTTCCAATGGTTCCTCTCTCCAACCAAGACAGGGAAAAAAGTAGTGTTTCAGGGAGTTTGTTTCTTTAAATTAGACAAGGGACAAGTTTGAAAAGAGTGGTATCTATTTTAGATGGTTAGTGCAAACCTGTGAATATTGTGTATGTATAATCGGGGGGTATCTAGTGTAAACCGATAGCCAGGTGCAGGTGCTATCTCGCGAGCTCACATCAGATGTGAACCATTGGATGAGATTTGGTTGCATTTTATTTAAAAAACTCTGAGATTATGGGATCGCTCATCTATGATCTGAGGGATTATTTGCAAAATGCTCATCCATGTGGTACTAAGTCCACTCAAACCTAGCACATCCAAAACGCCATCGCCATTGGTTAGCAGAAGCATAGGGAGTTTGCATGATAGAACCTAGTTTAGGGTTTGCGCAATATAATTTTATATCAAGTCACCTGTTTATAAAGATATCCGTAATTAGTATGTCCTGCTTGAAGTGAATGATGTGCAAGGTTGTTTAGTTTCATTTCCATTTAGAGATGCTTACCTCTGCTCTTATATATTTCAGGTATGTCCACAACAACATTTTCTTTAGTTTTGCTGTTGACTCTGACTATGAACACATTTCAAAAGACCACAAGCCAGACTGCCAAAATGGGTCTGGTAAAAGTGCGAAAGTCTCCTCCCCAGATTTGGGGGCTAAGCCAGATAGGAACCATGTGGATTCCGGTGGAACAGCGAATTCAAAACCTGAAGAGCTTGACGGTGTTTTGGACAATAGTTCTGATGCATCTGCAGAGGCACAAATAGCAGACAGTGAGCAGGCGACCTATGCTTCTGCTAACAATGACTTAAAAGGAACTAAGGCTTACCAAGAAGCTGATATTCCTGGGCTTTACAATCTTGCAATGGCTATAGTTGATTACAGAGGTCACAGGGTTGTAGCTCAGGTATGTCTAGAAAACAGTTACTGATTTATAGCATTTCTAGATACTTTTCCTGCTTACAAGTTTTCATCATATTTTTCCTGCTTTTCCACTGCCTTCTAGTTTTGCTTGCACACCTGAAGTGCAACTGTGGCTCTCTGCTTCTTCTTATGAGATTACTGCTTGATTTTTATTTGTTGAGTACGCTATGTGATTTAGTCTAGACTGATGCTGATGATATTTAGAATTTGATAATTGCATTCTGTATTTTGCTCTTTCACATGTATCCTTATTTGAGCCATTTTTATTCGAATTGGTTTTGAACTTTTAATGATGCAAATGTTTTGATATGTTCTTATTAATGTGCCTTGTGCAATTATATTGGAACTGTAGAGTATCATACCTGGTATTCTTCAAGGAGACAAGTCCGATTCCCTTCTGTATGGTTCTGTCGATAATGGCAAGAAGATATCTTGGAACGAATCATTCCATTTGAAGGTCAGTTAACATTTTTCTTCTGGTCTGCAAAACATTGTTACACAAGATTGGACGATTTTATCTGCTGTATGAACTCAAACTTATGTTCTTTAGTAGTGGACTTGTCCTGTTGGCTGTTGCATGACCTCTAGACATCTTGTCCAGTTCAAACAAGAATTTGCTAGTGTTGTCAGGTTGTTAAAATGTACTGGTGTCTGGTTGTTATGTTAATTAAGGCTTACTTGCTTGATATAACGATTAATGATATGAGGCTGGCTATTTTATGGAGATTTCCAGCAGCGCTGCTAAAATTGCATGCTATAATTACTAAGTATTGCTTACTGAAATACCATTTTCACTGTCCCAAGTTTTTGGGTATCTACTCTGTTGTTGATTCACATGTCATGCTTATGGATAAGGATGTATGGCTTGATCGCTTACTATTTCTATCTAGTTTTCCTAATATATCAAGTTCTGTCAAGCATGTTTATGTAATTTGTATGGCTTGCTTGACTCGTGCACACTTGATTCTCTGTCGAAGGGCACATTTATGTAAAGTGTACAGTTTGCATGACTGGGACACACTTGATTTTCTGTCGAAGGTGATTACGAAATTACATTAGAAACATGGTTATTAAGTCGGCAAGTCGACATTACCCTCCTAGCGACCGACTTGCCGACTAGTTGAAAGATACTGTTCATATGACAGTGATATGTATGTACACATGTATATATATTATATACCTTGTATTGCAGTGATTGAAAAGTACATCTATAGCTTGAATTAAAGAGAGGATTGATGACTTACATGTTTTGAGTCCAAACTCCCTTCATTTGACTTGTTGAATCCATCTTTGAAGCATGATTTGAGACCTTCATGCTGCAAAATTAAAAAAACAAGAATGGGATATGATGATTGATGAAGATAAATATGATGAACTCATACAATACCTTCAAGGGAGAGCAATATAGTGTCATGAATTAAAGGGGACAATACAAATCATACAACATAACAACAGATAAATGAGCAATTAGGAAATTAAGCATCTAAAACATCAAGTTCTCAACGAAAATAGCGTTCTACATGATAGTTAAGTAACACGACAACAAGTTCCCAAGTCTCAAATAGCAAAAGTAAAGCATAACCATTACAATCCATCAACATGGCTTAACACAACAGGCTTGGGACTCCTTGTCGATGGTTGTCACACTCACATCTTCGTCATCACCTCCCATCATCATAATCTAGGAAGTGTGGTCTACCCTTCTTGTACTTCTGCAAAGCCTCTGGTATCTCTTTCATGATTGCTGTTGTAGTCTTGGCACATTTTGAACATCTCCAAACCCACCCGCAAGATACTCCTTAAACCTTTTGATTCCTTCCGTTACCTTCCAGTCACAAAGCGAACATTGGACCAATTCTCGGTTGCCAATAACTGGCCAAAAGCAATACTTCCATCCCGGATCATTAGACTTAGCCTTCGTATTAGGATCATTAGCCGGATCATACCCTTCGGTTCTTGTTGTTGGATTTAGAGTTGAAGTTGGAGTTGGAGTTGAAGATTGTTCTGCCATAATGCCTACATATGGACAGTGGACACATGTAGTATTTTAGTCAGCAGTTTAGCACCACGTTCATGCACAAAACATATCAGAGAGGAGAAACAGAGAGAGCTTACCTGGGGCGACGACAAGCGGAGGGAGTTGCAGGGCGAGGCGACGACGGGTGGCGGGAATTGCAAGGCGAGGGCAACGACGGGCGACGGGAGCTGTAGGACGAGGGGTGACGGGAGTTGAGGACGAGTGCGAGCGACGGGAGCTCGGGATCTGAGGAGTGAGGACGACGGGCGACGGGAGCTGGGGATGAGGGCGATGGCGGGCAGCGGCTGCTCGGGATCTGAGGACGAAGGGCGGCGACGGGTTGGGAGCTGAGGACGAGGGCGACGACGAGCGGTGGGCGACGGGAGCTTGGGATTTGAGAAGTGAGGACGAGTGACGGGAGCTGAGGGCGACGACGGGCGGTTGCTGCTCGGGAACTCGGGATTGAGGACGAAGGGCGGCGGCGGGCTGGGAGCTGAGGACGAGGGAGATGACGAGTAGCGGCTGCGACCTTTAGCTCCTGCCGAGGGCGACGATGGGCAGCGACGCGCTGGGGGCTACGGCCGAGGGCGTTGGGAGCTGCAGCGCTGGAGCTGGATTGCTGGAAAGTGAGCCTTGAGCCCTCACTCACGCCCTCATTCACTTTGATAAGCGGACCCCACGTTTCTCCCACCAAGTCGGCTGACGTGCCGCCGCCTAGTCAACTAGTCGTCGACAGGTCACCCGACTTGCCCTGACAAGTCGAGGTGCCAGACCCAGTCGGTTCTTCTCCACCGACTTGCCGACTAGTTTGTCGACGACTTAATAACCATGATTAGAAATCATACTTTAGACATAAAACCTTGGTGGCAATAAATAACCTCTCTGGCCTTGTCATACAACACAGTGTTTATTATGTGCCATGTGATAATTGCCTTTTTATCTTTTTTTTTTAAAAACAATTTTTATTTCATGTCAATGTCTTCATTTAAACTCTAAAGTAAATTCTGCTTTTTTAGGTAGTTGAGGCTGCAAAGCGGCTCCATGTAAAGGAGCATGTGGTTTTGGATGGTTCTGGCAATCCTGTAAAATTAGCTGCTACAGTCGAATGCAAGGGAATTGTTGGAAGTGATGACAGGTAGTTTTCTTAATTTTGAAGTTAAACATTGTGGTTTGTTTACTTTTTGCCTTGGTGTGTTTGATGAAATGCTCTGCAATTGCTGCCTTTTTTACTTTGTTTCTTAAGGCCTTTTGTTTGGCAACACTGGGTAAGTAGTTACGTGTTGTTGGGCTTTTGTGGCCTTGTTTGAGAAACATTAAACATGTAAACCTAATAGTGCATTCTGAGCCGACCCTAATTTAATTATCACATGTTTGGACTGTCAAAAATCTCCAATGTTTCCTTTTTTTTGGCGTGGCTCGTGACTTTATTGTTAGCTTTGTTTTACAGTAAAGTGTGTTAATGTTGTCCTGCCAGTTTATTTAACACAGTTGTTTGGCTTTTTTTTACTCTGTAGGCATTATATTTTGGATCTGATGAGAGTGACTCCTCGAGATTCTAACTTCATTGGACTACAGCACCGCTTCTGTGTGTTGAGGCCTGAACTAGTAGCCTCATTTGTTGAGGTCAGCTGATCACACAGTTTCTTTCTTTAAAAACGATTCTGTGTTTCGCTGGTACACGATTGTAATAACTTTTTATTTAGCAGGCTGAATCCGTAAAGCAATCCCCCATGCAGAAAGTTCCAGATGTTCCGAGAGAACCTAATGACCAATCTGCAAGTACTTCTGATACTACGGTTGGTGCTGATGTGTTCTCACTGACGTTCTACTTCTGTGTAGGGAAGATTTGCTATGTTTGTTCAAAAGCATGCATTTTTAAATAAGCAGCTGGAAAATAGTTTTGATGTGTTACTCCAAAACAGAAAAATAATTGAACATGTCACTCTCCTGTCATATAACAAAAAAAAAGTAGCCATGTTTTTAGTGGCATTTATATCTTCCTTCCTTTGCAGTTTCATGATCAGAATTTGTTTATCTATAGCTCTACTTTCTACTGCAGCATAAAGCAAATTACTTTTGCCATTTTTATCCTGCAGTTATGCAAGTCGGATGAGCCTGTGCACTTATATACCGAAGTGGCTAAAATATAATAAAAGACACAAAAATTTCTTGCACATATGTAAGCTGGAAACTTATTCCCTTCCCGTTATTTCAGGCTACTTCTGTGGAAGGACATGGTGCGCCTGATGAATGCTCTGCTCCTAGACCTGCTGAACATAATGACTCAACTGCTGAAATCCTTTTCAATCCAAATGTATTCACCGAGTACAAGCTCGCTGGTAGTCCAGAGGTTAGTTTTAGAACACTACTCTTTGTTCAATATCCTATCCCAATTTAATAACATTATACTCTTCACTATTCTTAGGAGATTGTAGCAGACGAAACGTTGGTTAAAAAGGCTGGTTCATATCTTCTAGACACAGTGATCCCAAAGTTTGTTCAGGATCTTTGCTCCCTTGATGTCTCTCCTATGGATGGTCAAACTTTAACAGATGTGCTGCATAGCAATGGGATAAATGTTAGGTATCTGGGCAAAGTGAGTCTCTGAACTGATCCCGCTCAAAGTGAAAATGCTGTGTAGCATTTATTAAGTATATGATATAATTCCTCTCTCAGGTTGCAGGCATGATAAAACATTTACCACATTTATGGGACTTGTTTTCTGCTGAGATAATTGTTAGGTCCGCAAAGCATGTTGTCAAGGTGATGTATCTATCTTGTTTATGCTAACTGCAGCTGTTTATTTTTATGACATTGGAAATTCTTTTCTGTCTAGTTGCACAACAGAGTTTTCTCATGGATCACATATGAATGTTTGTGTTGCAATTTGATCAAATATGGGAATATGTAAACCTTGCGTATATTATGGCTTTTTGTACTAGGAATGAACCTACCCTCACTCCAATAAATATTGTTTATATGTAGTGTTGATGCAGGATGCATGTCGTTGTGATATATGTTAGATATGTATATAGCTTAGGGTGCTCTTTGCATATTGACCTACCCTGTGCATGATATATTGACATTTGGCCCATTGGAAGGGGTTAATCCAACATGGTATTAGAGCCATGGAAACCCTAAACCTAGATCCCACTTGACTGTCACCGTCGGCCGCCACCTGAGCCCTGCCGCTCGCACCCTCTACCTCGCGTGTCGCCCGGAACGCACCTCCTTTGTTTTTCGCCCGTGCGTGCAGCCGCCCGAAGCCAAAACCTTTGGATCCCGTCGGGTCGAGGCCGGATCAACTCCGCTGCCTCTGTATCGATGTTCCCCGCCCGGCTTCGCCCGGATCCCGCCGGATTGAGCTCGGCTTCACCTGGATCCCATGCTGTTGCCGCCCCCGATCGAGCCTCACAACGTCTGAACGGGGTCGCCACCTCCAGATCCCCGTCGGATTGACGTCCCTCGCCGCCTTCACCTCCGGATCAAGCTCGGCTTTGCCTGGATCCCGTCGGATCATGCCTCTGCTTCGCCTGAGAAGTCCCTGCTCTAACTTGCTCTAACTTCGCTCGCTTTCTCCTACTCTGCGAAAGCCCTTGCACCGCCTTGGCCCTAAAGCCTCTCCTCCGCTTCGCCTCATCTCTCTACATGGGCCTTTGCTCCGAATGGCTACCACCGGCGGTTCCTTTGCCATTCCGCTCCCCTTGGTTCGGTTCGACGCGACGAACTTCCGGGAGTGGGTTGTTCACCTAAGGATTCACCTCAACAGCCAGCGCCTCTGGGTCACCTCATTGGTGAGTACCGCTGACTGCCTCGCCTTACACCGCTAGTTCTACCAGCTCTTCCTGCTAGTGCAAATCAGGCTGATTAGGAGGCCGCCAATGCTGCACTGGAGGAGACCCTAGAGCTCTACCAGTCTGAGTTGCACGCCTACGAGAGATGGTAGGATGCTGAAGCTCGTGCTACCGCCATCCTGGTGGGTAGCATGCCCGTGGCCATCTCTATGGATGTGGCGGAGCTGCCACGTTGCAGCTGATGTGGGAGCGCCTCTGAGCTCACTACCAACTGACGAGTGATGCTATGTACCTCTCTGTCGTGCACCAGACACATTCCCTTCAACAACTCGATGCCACCGTGGATGATTTCTATCGGCAGATGTCTGAGGTGTGGTGTTAGCTCGACTCTCTGGGGTTGGATGTCCGCCAGACCTGTCCTTGCTGTGTGCGGCTCCGCGTTCACTAGGAGATTCACTGTCTCTACGACTTTCGGACGCGTCTCCAACCTGAGTTCGAGACCGTGCTTGCTGAACTTCTGACTCGCCACCCGCGCCTGAGCTTTGTGGAGGCTCTCACGGGTGTTCGTGTTGAGGAGACTCGTCACCGTGGTGCGGCTTAGATGCAGTCGTCTTGTTCGCTTGCGCCCGCTTCCTTCAAGATCGACTATGGTCCCTCCACTCTGGGCACCGATGGTTGCCGCCTTTATTGCGGTCTCTCATCGCACCTACCGCTAGCGTGATTCGGCCACAGTACCGTGGTCGCTACGAGCGAGAGAGGACTAGGGTCGTTGGGGTAGACGTCTCAGTACGTTGCCTTTATGAAGGAGCGTCTCAGTGAGCAGTTATTGATGTTTGATTTGGGTCCTCTTCGTTACTTTCTTGTGATTGAGGTCTCTTCTACGTCTAAGGACTACTACCTCTCTCAGGAGAAGTACATTTAGGATATCCTTGCCCACACTTATCTCACTGATCAGCGTATGGTGGATACTCCTATGGAGCTTGGTGTTTACCTTCGGCCTATTGATGGTGAGCCTCTGAGGACCACAGTTCACATCCTGAGTCAGTTCGTCTCTGCTGCTACTCAGCTCCACTACAGTCACCTTCGTGTTCTGCGATATCTTCGTGGGACCATCACTCGTTGCCTTTTCTTCCTTCGCTCTAGTTCTTTGCCACTTCAGGCGTACTCTGATGCAATCTGGGCTGGTGATCTCGCCGGTCTCTTTCCGCCTATTGTGTTTTTCTTGGTTTCTCTCTGATTGCCTGGAGGACCAAGAAGCAGACTGTTGTTTCCCGTTCGAGTGTTGAGGCTGGGTTGAGAGTCATGGTGTCGTTGACAATTGAGTTCACTTGGTTTCGGTGGCTACTTGAGGATTTCATTGTTTCAGTTTCTTTACCGACTCCTCTCTTATCAGACAGTACTGGTGCGATCAGCATTGTTTGAGATTCAGGGAAGCATGAGCTCACCAAGCACATTGGAGTAGATGCTTCGTACATGAGATCATAGGTGCAAGACCAAGTTATTGCTCTTCAGTATGTGTCTTCGGAGCTTCAATTAGCAGATTTCTTCACTAAGGCATATACTAGAGCTCAGCATTGTTTCTATCTCTTCAAACTCAGTGTTGTTGATCCACTATGAGTTTTGAGGGGGTGTTCGATATGTATATAGTTTAGGGTGCTCTTTGCATATTCCAACAATATCTACATTGTGGTTAGGCTTACCGATCATTATGTTATAAGATAAATATTCACATTAAATTCCTTCTGTCATATAGAACTCTCAAAATGCATAGCTTTCCCTTGTTTGTTAACCCTTATTGTAAGGGTACTTGATTGTTAACCCTTATTGTTCTTTCCATTCCAGGAAATACTGAGGCAAAGCCCAGATCATGATATTGGACCAGCTACTGCTCATTTCTTAAATTGTTTTGTTGGCAAAGTTTTGGTTGCTTCCACAAAAGGTAGCTTTGGCAGCACGCAGTCGAAAATCCAGAAGGTATGCTATTCCAAGCATAAGCAATCTCATGGTATTCAAATGCACTTTAAAGTCCACTGTTGAACTTGAGCTATCACCAGTAGATCTGGAAGCTTTTGTATGTGGATCCTCTAATTACTGCTTGGTGTATTAACTGGTATTATAACTGTAATCAATGAATATTGTCTTTTAAATATTCAATTTGGTAGGGTCATGAAAATACACAAAATCATAAATCTTCTAAGGGCCAGAAATCGAGCCATGCAGCTTCTTCAAGAAAGAGTCTATCAACATATTCCCATCTAACATCTGATGGAATTTGGGCCAACATTACGGAGTTCGCAAAACATAAATATCAGGTACTGATGGTTGCTGCTGCTTTCAGTTCTTCAGCTTTCTACTTGAACACCATGACTAATGGACTTAATTTATTTAGTTTGAAGTGCTAGATGATGCAAGGCTTGGGGCTAAAAGAGTTGCAGTCCTCCGCAATCTTTGCCAAAAGGTTAGCTTTGTTCAGCCCTACGTGATACTTGTATTTATCAGACGATGATTGGTTTGGTATTAACTCAGAAATTTCTTAGTAGTTCGGTTTGTAAGGAGATGCTCTTGTGCATTGTTGTGAATTGTTTACCTGCATGTAGAATACATGTTCTCTATAGTATAGAATGCCTTTCAAAATTATCATTGTGATGTCATGGTGGTGTACATTCAGTAAATTGGGTCACTTGTCACATGTTCTGCATGTAACAGGTAGGAATAACAATTGCTGCTCGCAAATATGATCTGGATGCTATAGCTCCATTCCAACCTTCAGATATCTTGAATCTCCAACCAGTTGTCAAGCACTCGGTTCCTATATGTACTGGTGCAAGGAGTCTTATGGAAGCAGGGAAAATTCGGATGGCTGAGGTATATTTCCGATATAATCTTGTTGTTGACTTGTCCAATTTTTCAACTCATTTTTTAATGAACTGATATACAGAATTGCTTAATATTTTGTTAAATTATGTTCACGTATGGATTTTACAAAAATTGATTCATGCATTTCAGGGAGCACTGAATGAGGCCTACACACTATTTTCTGAAGCTTTTTCGCTACTTCAACAGGTACACAACACAGCTATCTTAGCATGAAATCTTCATGACTTCTGGCATTTACCTGACCATTGAAATTGCAGATCACTGGTCCCATGCACAAGGATGCTGCAAATTGTTGCCGGTAACACGTTAACTTCTTGATACAGGATTATTTTACTAGTATTTGCTTTCACGAGGAAGGTGCATGCAACAATAACCTGAACCTCCTAGATGGATATGTTACACTGCATTTCCAGAATTGTGTAGAACTGTAGATCATGGCAGTATCAAGCTATATGCTATGTCCTCTGTTATTTTACCGTTTGAAATGTTTCTTACATAAATTGATAAGAGAACCAATACATCAGGAATATAGTGTTCTATCACATGTGCAATGGTGAATATGTAAGGCACATTGAAGATTGAGACAGAAGAGTTCAGATGTTTGGCATTTTCCACAATTTATTTTTGTTAATATGCACATACATTATTCGTATTGAATTTTGAAACTCCTGTAATTTTTTATTTGTTTTATTTTGGCCAAAGGTACCTCGCTATGGTTCTGTACCATGCCAGTGATATGGCAGGAGCAATTGTGCAGCAGCATAGAGAACTTATCATAAATGAGCGATGCCTTGGCCTAGATCACCCTGATACAGCTCACAGGCATGTACTTTGTTTGATTGTATTTGTGCTGTAAATTTTTATGCTGTCCTTACAATTCAACAGTTCATAAATTTAACTCACTTTATCCGTGTAAAACTGAATTTCCTGTTATCGTTGCAAAAACTTAGTCACATCCGAATCCCACCATTTATTCGAACTGTGGAGATCTCAACTGAAAAGCAATTAAGTCTTGTTGAAAATGTAACTATGGACATTCTGGTAGCTCTAGAATCTAGCACAATAGATTGTTATAACCCTGTATGGATTTTGTGCCTTTTGCTGCTGAGTTAGTGGTATTTCCTTCCTCCAAACTATATAATTAGTTGAACAGTGTTCAGCTTGGTAGTATTCGTACCTGGCTTTGGACATGTTCCTTAATGTTATGTTTGTAATATTAGTTTAACAACACATAATGTAATTTTTTTCCCTTTGATATTGGCTATCAATACGGTTTACAACCGTTTTTTTTCTAACCTTGTGTTCTTTTTCTTTTTCAGCTACGGTAACATGGCTTTGTTCTATCATGGGCTCAATCAAACTGAACTCGCGCTGCGGCACATGTCCCGCACACTACTTTTGCTAAGTTTAGCATCAGGTCCTGATCATCCGGATGTTGCAGCAACTCTTATAAATGTTGCAATGATGTACCAGGATGGCAGCAATATGAATACTGCTCTTAGGTATCTTCAGGAAGCACTTAAGAAGAACGAGCGGCTTCTAGGCCCAGATCATATTCAAACAGCAGTATGCTATCATGCTCTTGCCATTGCATTCAATTGTATGGGTGCATACAAGCTTTCAATTCAGGTTAGTTCTGACAGAAAATGATTGGCAAAACAACATTTCAAAATATTGAACCGATGTTTGGCTTTTGATGGCAGCATGAAAAGAAGACTTATGATATACTGGCGAAACAATTAGGGGTTGATGATTCACGGACGAAAGATTCAGAAAATTGGTTGAATACTTTTAGGATGCGAGAACAGCAGGTATATATTCAAATGGTATCATTGATCAGCATGATACTTTTCAGAATCATACAATACAATGGAATATGTTGCTTATTTATCTTTGGAAGAGCAATAAATTATGGGTATTTGTTGCATAGTTTGGTATATATGTTGTATGAGTTGCCACGTTCTGTAATAAAATTCCTAGGGTTGCTTCTCTTTTGGTCCCAATATTCTTGTTCGTTTCCTAATATAAGATGCAATAAATGCAATGCAAAATATTTCCATAAGAAATGTAGAAAAATTGTGTCTTCCCTTCTGCTTTGCATACCTTCCCCTTCCTTGCATGCCAAATCATTGTTCATTGTGCATCGAAGATAAAAGTTTTTTTCCCCTTTGCACAGGCTAATGCTCAGAAGCAAAAAGGCCGGGGAACTAACCCATCTGGTACTGCTATTGAGTTTTTGAAGGTAAGCTTATTAGTTGCAGTTTGCAAGTATTGCTATTATGGCCTTGGAACTTCATCCCACTTGAATGCCAGAATAGCCATACGCCAAAGAGAGAAGGTAGATAATTTTTAATTAGCTTATACCTCTCAAGGGGATGAATCAAATGAGAATCACTTTTAAAATGTGAGAATGTCATCTTGTGATCTGAGCTGTCCAATCCTGAGGGAAAGCAATTATTTGTTTGATCTCGGGATGCTAGTGTTCGTTTGGAAGCTGTCAACAGGGTTCCCAAATCCGCCGGGAACCAGCTTGGTTCGGGTTCGCATTCCTTCAGTTATTTTATTTTACTATTTTTGTAGACTAATTTAGTCCTTGAGTACCTGCTCACGTCAAAAGGCAATGCAATATTGCTATCATTTTTTGGCATTTCCTGGAAGTGAATATCAATGCTGATGAAGTATATTGTTACTTTTAAATATCTGTCTTCGTAGTTTATACTTAGTTCTTGGTGGCATCCAATTCTTACCTTTCGATTTGACAGGCAAATCCTGGATTGTTACAAGCAATGAAGGCAGCTGCGATCCAATCTGGTGGTGGATCGGCAAATGTCAACAGATCTCTTAATGCTGCAGTAGTTGGAGAAGGTGTTCCCCGAGTAAGAGGAATTGATGAGCGAGCTGCTCGAGCAACTGCAGAAGCTCGGAAGAAAGCTGCTGCCAGAGGTGTTAATGTGCGTAATGGACCTGATGTGAATAGCGCGTCTGAACTAGCTCAAATTCTCAACCTTATCAACTCGGCTGCCGCCGCTACTGCTACTACTGCCACTGCTAACACACAAACAACTGAATCTGAAGGGCAGCAGTCGAATGGGCCTACCCCAAATGGCAGTACAACGGAAGCCAAGGATACTAACGGGCCATCCGCTAAGCCGGACGGTCACACTCCAGTAGGATTAGGGACGCCATTGGAATTGAAAAGGCAGAAATCAAAGCAGAAATTGTAGAGAAACAGCGTCTTTTTTTGCCAATAATTTTGCGCTTCTTGGGTTATTCAAGTTTTTACCCCCATAGGATTGTCACATTCACACGGTGGCCGAGTGATTTTTATTTATTTTTGGTGGGGTTCTTAGGATGGGTTCGATATTAATAACGAGAAGTGAAGGCAATTGTTGCGACAATGATGGACTACTGATGAGATAAACGGCTAAGCCTTCTCCTATACCGATGAGTGAGTCAATATCCTGTTCGTCCTTTAGGTAAACTTTTTGTAAAATGGTTGTACTAGTACACCGTGCTTCCATTTGCCAGTGGAGTCAGTTCTTACTACAATTTCATTAAGTGTTAAATCTCATGTTTGTACAGTTCTTTTTTTTTTGTTTCTTTTTTTCGTTTTGCCTCTCCGTACACCCCGAGCGTTGTAACATTTCTTGACAGCCATTTCAATACAATGGTCATAGAGGTAGAGAATCTTTCAAAAAAAATTGTTTGAGCACGTTGACACAGCCATAACATGTATATTTTTTTTGTTGGCTGGAAATCTATATCCTACTATACATTCTACTGCCTGGTTGACGCCGACCCTACCAAAGAACTAATTATTCACCTTATCACGCGGATCTTATACAGCCATGGGTTTTTCGCATCCACGAGCACGCAGTCGTGTGGAGGGCACCGCCAGTCCAATTTCTCCTGTGTAATTCGTCTTGACGCACGCTTTAAATCAACTCTTTTGGGTCATGCAACTATTGAGTCGCAACCAACTACAGCGACTTCTTCTGGTACAGCCGAATACCACGCACCATCCTAGATTCCTAGTGCCGATATAGTCTTTCCGGTATTGGAGGTCGTACAGGTCTAAGGCCGAGAGAGCACAGTAGGCTAATACAACTATAAAAGTATTGCAACTCAAATTTCGAGCCTACAATGTCGTAGGAACACAGAATCCCAATACGAAAACTTCAGCATATCATATTGTACGAGGCTGGCAACTAGGTTAAGCAAACAATTCAAGGCAGTATAGCAGGCGTTTATTGTGATCGATGATCGCGCGAAAGCAAATCAAAGATTTATTCTGAGTCTGTTGTATTGGTCTCTCAAGCACAAGAAATTACCAGGGATTTGCAAAGGAACCAAGTGCATCAGCAAAATAGACAAAAGCACGCACCAGCTTCAAAATTCACCGAGCTGATGGTTCGCAAGATTTGTGCTACAAGTACAAACTTCAGTCAATGGGCGGGCTTCTTCTCGGCTGTGTACGGATAGTACTCTTTGCCATTGTCCACTCTGGTAGTGTTACCGCCAACATCCAGCATAGCGGATGTGAATGCCAGGCAAGAACCAGCAGTGAGGGCAGACGGAATGCTCCTTCCTGCCAATTGGGTGTTTCCCAGATTAACAAAGACATCAGTCTTGCTATCCAATATACTGAATCATAAACATGAATATAACGAGTAAACAAAACAGTGAAAACTTATAAATAGCCTATTACAAATATGATCAAGAATCAAATATGACCGAGCACATCCCAAGTCATAACCATTGGGCTTGCATGCAGTGATAAGGATAATGTTGACACTTGCTGGGATATCAACTATCTGATTGAAAGTGATAACAGTATAACCCCATAGTAAGATTACAAGTAAATAGATTCACAGGGAACTATTATCCAGTTATGGTGCAAGAGCATACCAAGGGCATTACAAGGATATCATATCTGACTATTTGTTACTGGATCCAATATCGAACTTTTCTTAAGGATCTCTTAGCAAGAATTATGTTCTCATGGATTTAAATTTCTCATCTCCAGGGGAACCAGAGGCTTGATCCAGACTAATTCTGCTATGTTTTTCGAGTTGTAATAAAAAAAGCAAATAAAACACCCAAATAGGAAGCTAACCAACATATAAGCATAACAATGATATCATTATCAAACAATTGCTGCAATCTCAACTATAAACTAAAATGCTCTAAGTGGTTGTTTGGATATCAAAGATTATAAATAAGTTTTCAGAAAACTGGTTTTAGTAGGGATTTTTAGCAAAACTAGTTTGAATTTGTTATTCTATTAAGATGGGTTTATGGATTACTTTGTTTCGATCAGAAAAACTAAAACAAGTTTTGACCTATACAATGTTTGGGTAGATACATGACAAAATGCATTTTACTAGGAATCACTTTGTGTTCCCGAGAGAAAACTTCTGACGATGAGATCAGCTCCATGTCCACCGTTCGATCTAGCAATTTGAGATTACTCCATTCACACCTCTCTCCGCTCCATCCTGCTCCTGACACACACACCCTTCCCCATTATCTCTCTTACTTTCCCTCCTCCTCCTCCTCCTCCTCCTCTCTCTCTCCATGCCTCTCATCCCATCACTACCCACAGAGTGTGCCACCGTCTACATCTACAACTCCTCCTGCCCCAGCACCGACGCCGGTTGGACGTTGCGCAGGCCTGAGGACTCGAACAGGCCACACGGAGGATGTCGGTGTTGCTTCAGAGTTCAGTGCGAGCATGGACGTTGTTGTGTTCGGCTCCGGCGGCTCTCGCACCGCGCTGCACCTGTTCCACGGCGGCGGGCAGGTATACGGCTGCAAAGATGATGAAGACGCGGCCGGTGGCCTGGGAAGGATGTGTGAGCGATGGCGCGCGCGGAGACGAGGGCGCACAAGGTGCGACTAATAGCGCCCAGGGCAGCTGTGATCCGCAAGCCTGCAAGGAGTGCCAAGAAACAGGACGCCGAGGAAGGCGTCCGTCCTGGTGTGCCCCGACACGAGCTGGAGGGAGAAGCCGCTGCTGGTCCTCGACGCAGACGACAGCACGGACGCGACATCGGCATCCTCGAGCGACGGCAGCGCCGCCACGTACACTGTGGCCTTCGTGAAGAGCGGGTTGTCAGCGTCGTCGCACGCGAAGCATGGCACCTCACGGTACTGGACTACTGGTATGAAAAACAGCGGTGCGCATGAGCAAGAAAGTAGCAATTCGTTGGCCTGTTGAGATCGAGCATAACATGGTCTCGTTTTGAGAAAAATGACGCCGACTCGATTTTGGGAAAACGGAGAAGCATGGGTTTACGGAAAAACCAGTTTTTGTTATCCGCAGGTTTGTTACGATATCCAAACAAAGATTTTGTAATACCAGGGGTAAACCGGTTTTTAGGAAATCCAGTTTTCACAAAACTCCAGATCCAAACAAAGGCCTAAGAAGTCATCCTGAAGGTAATGCTCAGCCCTTACCGCGTCACTGTATAGCTCTTGCTGTCTAGTCAAGCCAAACCAATGTTAGGAGCAAGAACCATGGTATAGCGCAAACTGACCGGGAACAATGCACCATGCTCTATACGCCTACGTTATAGCTCATTTAGTCATGCGAAATAATTAGGGCGGTGAAAGGACCCAAAGTTCCAGGCATTTAAAGAACTCCGATAGCTGGAGTTCCAATCCGAGGTACTTTGAAATGAGTAAACATTAATTCAAAATCAGTTAATAAGTAGATGAACATACTACAGACAGACAAATAGTAATGATACAAACAAGTTCCATAAGTCTAATGGTCTGTTAGGTGACTGGGTCTACTTTAACCTATCTAAATGTGTTTGCATCATAAGATGTCTAAATGGCTCCTTGACTTCACAGCAGCCCCAAATCTAGATTGTTAGGTGAACTCTAAATACTTTTTTGGGTGAACCTTAGCTATACTCCCCTGCTAGCATTAACCTGTTTAACTATAAAGCTCAATAAGGTTATAGCTCAACCAGGGAACCCATCTTGCGAAAACAAAGCAAGTATAATGTAAAATATATGCTTGACCCGTATCTGTCCACACAATAACTCTTACTGCGTAGTCACCAGAAGTCAACCAATAAGATTATAGCTAAACCAGGGAACCCATCTTGCGAAAACAAAGCAAGTATAATGTAAAATATATGTTTGACCCGTATCTGTCCACACAAAAACTCTTACTGTGTAGTCACCAGAAGTCAACCAATATAGGAGCATAAACTATGCCATCATCCAAAATTAGGATGCACCAATCCAAAATGCTCCAGAAATCCATGTAGTGGTTCCTCAAACAAGAGAATATTATTTCAGTCATGTGTTTCTCCAAATATAGTTTACAAAAGGAAAAAACACACTTTGAAGGTGCTTAAGATTGTAATTAACATCCTATAGCTGTATTACAGCCACCAATTTAGTCAGGTTAATCTACCGGCTAATTTCAATTATCATGCATGGAAATAATGTTCATAGGACTATTCTCAAAAGAAGCTGTCTTTACTCCTATAAGCTCAATCAATGACATTAATAAAACTTTCAGTGATATGAAATTCATAGCGAAGATCTTTTCAACGAGCCACTCAAAGAATATGTTCTTACAGTCGAACTGCATTTTAAAGCAGCCAAAATTTGAGTGATATTGATTTATAATTTAATGTTTGATCTTTGGAGCGCAAGGAAATGCTTGTGAATCATTCAATCCCAGCGCCGCTTATTTTTCCGCTGCTTTTAATTAAAGAATCATTTTATGATGTAACTGAATCCACCAACCAATCAGAGCCCAATTCGTGTGAATCATCATATCATGTTCAGTATAACACAATCACAGTTGATATCCACATGCCTGCATATCAATATCGACCCTAAACACACAGAAGTAGCACGGCCCCTAGTATATCACTACCCATTTAGCAATGACCAGAAGAATCTACAGACCAAAGCACATGTGCATCCGTTGAATACGGCAAGAGCATCTAACCTCTGTAGCCGAAGACAGTGGCGCCGGCGACGAAGGCGCCGATGGTTCCGTTGACGAAATCGCGCTTCTTGCGCTGGCTCTGCACGAGCTGCTCGACGCCGATGTAGAGCCCTCCGACGGCGGCGAAGGTGGCCCCGTAGCTGCCGCACATCTTGAGCGTCCGGATGAGGCCCGGCAGCGCGACGTGGCGCTCCACCCGGGGCACGTCGTACCAGGTGGCGACGACGGTGCCCCAGATGGTCCCCGCGGCCAGCGCCGTCACCGCGCCCTTCACCGTCTTCATCACCGGCGAGTCCTCCTCGTATGCCATCGCTCCCTCCCCCGCTCCTACGCTTCCTGCACGGGCAGCAAAAACTGCGCGCTCAAGCCGGTGAGCCTAGGAACCCTACCACGAGATCGAGATCTGGTAGAAGCGTGCGCTCGATTTGGATGGGAGCCGGAGAGATGCGCGCGGCAAGCGTCGGGTTTGGGAGGTGGGCCGGGCGGGGGAACAGAGAGAGTGGCTTTTACCTGAGGAAACCTTCGCTGCGCGGCGTCTGCCGGTGACGGCGTGCCGTGGCGGAGGCGAATTTATTTTTCTTACTGAGTGGCCGGTTGTCAGGCGATTAGGTCTAATCGTGCGGTAGCCAACGATTTGAGGCGTATCGATACTTGGTCGTGCGATAAGCAAACGGTGTTGAGCCATGTCGCTCGATCGCGTTTCTCATGCACGACTGGAAGACAGCGTCATGCTATCGCCACTTAGGGTCAATATCTGTCCGATTACTTCTAACTCGTGCAACAGACAAATAGAGGGAGGAGAGAAAGAGAAGAGGAGAAGAAGGGAGCGGTGAGTTCGTTCTGCTTATATAATTTATTGGTTATTTTGATTAAAATATGTTAGATTAGCAACAATAAATATAGCTTTGTTGTAGAACTATGGTTTATAGTTGTAGATCAATAATGTTACGTTAGAGCTAATATCGCGTATAGTGTTACAATGCAGGATATTTATGTATTTATTATATCGTAAAAACGTTAGGGTACCTCCATTAGTAGATTGACTATTGTAAGATTTAGGATACTTAGGTTTAGATTCGTAAGACCTAGGATACCGGTTTTAGGTTATTTATATTTTTAAGTTTAATAGTGTTTAGGGTTTAGGCATGACGGGCCAGGGTGGTGGCACAGCTTGGCCGTACGGCCTTTTGGACCGCAGGCTAGACGGTCGGCACCATATTCTGCTACGTACTTCACCTCCGCCAGAGGGACATGCTCTCGATGAACTGGGAGTGCTGTCGACTCGCACTTCGTCGAAGTCTTGGAGGCTGGAGTGGCTTTGGTTCTCTAGGTACGACACTTATTAATTGTTCCATCCAACATTTACTAATGTTCACGTACTTGCGTCCTTCTCTTCAATGTTGCCTTATAGGATGTGAGCCGCCGGACTACTTCCTCTCGCTCAGATGTTGCAGGCCACTCAGGAGGGCGATGTTGAGCAGAATGTTGCCCTGGGGCAGACGTTGAGCGGTCCTGGCACTTCCCTTTCGACCGCTCACTCATCACAACTCTCGTGAACCGTTGGTGGTCGGAGACACACACTTTTCACCTGCCGTGCGGTGAGATGACGCCCACTCTACAGGATGTAGACATGCTCATCGGGTTACCAATCAACTATCTCCCAGTCATGCCAAAGAAGCCTGGGGACATTTGGCAGGCCGATTTGTTGCAAAGGTTCCACAAGGTTCATCCATCGTCGTGAGAGGGGGAGGCACCGTACTAGGTATTCACGTAGAGTCAAAAGCATGGGCCGATGTAGAGGTGGTTACAACAGTTAGGGTTAGTGTTTTTACAATTTTGCAACACTTTCGTCCACGTTTGTATCGATCTAATGTATTCTTCTTCTTGCAGGTTGAAAGGATGGCACCCGACATGAACGACTACCAGGTAGTGCATCATCTAGGGGCGTACCTGTTGTGGTTGTTCGGTTGGGTGATGTTCACAAGTACCCACAGCAACAACGTCGATGCATGATTCATCCAGTTTGCCTAGTTCGTACCACAATTCAATTGGGGTTCCCCTGTGTTGTGCGGTACGTACCATGCCCTCTGCAACGCTTGCCTCAGGAGCAAGCCGACGTCCCTGTTGGCCGGTTTCTCTCTACTACTTCAGTTGTGGTCGTTCGAGTGTTTCCAAATTAGACGATCGTGGGTAGAGGGCATGGTCTACAACGAGGACGACGTCAACTGGCCGACCGCGGGATCCCTTTGGTGTCGTCGGGCGGTAAGTGGTTCTTAATAATGGCAATACAAGCTTCGGTACATCTACCTTCTTCATTGCGTTTTCATACCATGCTTTCTCTTTTGCAGCCTCAATGGGCGGGTCTCCAAGTGCACAACATGTACGAGTACCTCACGAAGGGCTTTGACCAGATCATGTACAGCCAGGTGCAGTGGGAACCACATACGTAGGACAAGTTGAATGTCCGCGTACCAGGTAGGTTGTCCAACCTTTGCATAAGGGACCAAGCGTGCAGTTTCACGCGGAGAAAGCTGGTGTTTGATGCCTTCGTCAAGGACTACGTCATGCATCGCGTGATGAGGCAGTTCCTAGTTCTGTTGGGATAGTTGGTCCCTCCATGACGCACTCACAAGTGTTTTTTTCTATATTGTTCGTATGCGTTGTACGATATTTTCATGACTTACTAACTAACCTGAACTCTTCACAAGTACTCCAGGAAGGAGGCACAGGACAGAAGTACCAACTGGTAGGAACACATGGCTCCTTCGATTGCGCAGTGGGAGGGGGTCTTGGAGGACGTAGTCGAGGAGGATACTCCCTACGACCAAGCGTCGTGCCAGGAGTACCTACGGTAGTACGCGCCACTCACACGGGTTCGTTTGGTTCGTGTTGTTGATCTGTTGCAAGTTGAGCTAGCTCAGGATGACTAGGTGCACCCAAGACAGGCTGGCGTTTTTCTGCATTCGGTGGTACATGCCCTGTTATGTACATTGTCATGTAAATTATATTTTGCGTGTTACTAACTTTGATGTCGCATTTCTTAGAACGACCTCAAAATGGTGAGTTGGAGAGATGCGCACTCCATGTGGGACCACATCCATCAAGGCGTGGAGGTCACATGGGAGGAGGCTGGATCGTTCATAAGCCATGTGTGCGTGCGGTCCTAGCGCATCGTCAGTCTGACCTCTTGCATGCAGCTACCGGAAGCTACGGAGCCATCCTCACAGCGTCCCGCTCAGCAAACCCCCCCAATCACGACACGTCCACCACGACACCCAACACCTCCTTGGCCATATCAGACATGTAGCTCGGCATGGCAACGGGCATCCTCGCCGTACCAGTTCCCCATAGGAGGTAATGTAGTAAACACAGTGTATATTATTGTACGTATATCACAACTAACCAAACTTGCATCTCACACGCGCATCTCGCACTGCAGGTCCACCAACGTCCCAGTGGGCACCTCACACACGCATCCCTATGACATTCTCATCATGGGTCCCTCCCATGATGATGTCCACACTAGGTACATGCACCATGGCTTTTGGTTTTTCTATCATTGAAAACTATCAAACTCACATCAAGTGTTTTACACTTTACTACTTTTGCAAATTAGGTAAGCATCAATCATCGCTGTGGCAAAGTGATTTCGAGGAGTACCTCGTCGATGACCCCGACGTGCTTACAGGTTCACATCACGTTCATGGATCCGTACACCACACCTGCTGATGTTGTGCCACTTGGAGATAAGGTCATTCGAGCACCAGAGCTGTGGACCCCTTTGGGTCCTAGGTAGTGACCACTAGTGGCCTGTCGGCCCAAGCGGGTCTGACAACAGGGACATGGACAGGGTTAGGGGCGTGGACAGGGAGAGGGGGAGGGAGATGGATAGGTGGATCATTAGTACCGTGCGTGGTATATCTTTTATTTCACACGTTAGTATCGATGTAGATGACATGATTGTTGTACTACTGCATGCTTCAAAATTCGTCATGTTAAGCAGTTTCTTGTGGTGCTTGGTTCTCGGTCCTACCTCCTCCAGTCAGCACTGCGATAGAGGGGCATGCTACTCATTTCTAGCTCCTCTCCCCTAGTCAGCATCATGGCATAAGGGGCTTGCTACATGAATCTCACTAATACTAGAAGACATCCTCCCTTACTCAATGAGAATTGATAATAGCACACCGCCTCCGTTTCATGCCAAATAGACAACACTCTGACCCGCACTTTTCAGACCGAAGTGACAACACTCCGCCATCTATGTTTTAGACTGAAATGACCAAACCCTAGTTCAAGATTTTCAGTCTTAGTTGATAACACACACCAGCTTTTCATGTGAATTGATAATTATCTGAGCTATGTTGCACCCAAAGATTCCTTTTGGTGGACGCAAGTGACTTCCATTCACCACAAGTCCTCAACGCTACACCCTAACCGCCTATAAAATCGGGACATACTCCAGCACTACAAGCAAAACTCTACTCGAGCTAGTTTGGAAAACAAGGAGAGGGGAGGGAGAAGAGATGCACAGGAAGAGAGAGGTATAGGAGGTCACACCACCCGGTTTGGGGATGGAGGACTATGGGTCGATGCTCTGAAAGCGAAAATGGGTTGCCAAGAAGGTACATATGTATCCTGATTGTTCTGGCAAGGATGCTCCTGTACCACCAGAGTTTCTACACCCGCAGTGCGACTACGGTAACCCTCTTGGATGATTCAATCTATAAATCCTAATACTGCTGCAAGGGCTTACTACATGTGCGGGGATTGCTATGTAAGTCAATGCCAATGCCTTACATCGATGTTTCACGTTGCGTGTTGCATTTCAAATATTGTTGACTTTATCTGTGCATGACAGCGACCGGAGCTAGATTCTTCATTAACTCATAATTGCGGGTCTAGATTCTTCACTGTGTGGACGAGCCTTGACTATTGCCGTGACCGAGTCGGGCGAGGAGGTGAAGGCCTGGCGACCGGAGTTTGGGGGGAGGGGGTGGGCGAGGGAGGCGACTAGATCTGAAAATTGACGGAGTGCAGTGAAGCAGAGGGGAGGAGAGCCACAGAAGGGTTGGAGAGAGGGGAAGAGGAGCACGGGAGCCCTAGGCGTTGGGTGTATTAGGAGAGAGAGAGAAGAGCTGGAGAGGCGAGGAGTGTGGAGAAGAAGAAGACAAGGGCAAGATGGGTAGTTTTACACAAATCTGACTAGTCTCGGATGGTCAACAACAAGCCTCACTAACGGAGGTGGCGGGAGAGGGACGGAAGTGACATGAAAGGAAACAAGTGAGAAACTCGGTGACAAAAGAAAACACAATTTTTTTAGTAGCATAAAAGGGAACATACAAACTTTCATTGATTTTTTTTTTTGATAAAAGGTCTCCCCTGC